>JBDFRD010569507.1:0-17887 GCA_039654405.1 Bullina lineata | reverse complement strand
ACAAGCTGAGGTGTGTGGACAGGCCAACACTAGTGGGGATGTACAAGCTGAGGTGTGTGGACAGGCCAACACTAGTGGGGATGTACAAGCTGAGGTGTGTGGACAGGCCAACACTAGTGATGCATCTCTGAGCTGCTATACAACTGATTTTGTTTCCTTTTTCCTTTTGACATCCATGTATATGTCTCAGGTTTTCGCGTATTTCGTGTTTGGTTGACGTTGGAAAGGAACACACATGTGATGCTTCAATGCATTTGTTGCATTGGATACAAGTTATATCAAGTGTGACAGAACTGGGTAAACTGTTACTGAGATTTTGAGAATGAGAGAGGTGGAGTCTCAGAACTGTAGTTTTGAAAAAGCTTCAGTTAAAGTTTTGAAATTATCCTTTAAGAATAAGTGAATGGGTGTACAAAAAAAAATCTATATTTCAGAATTCATAATGAGAATTAATAATAAAGCATAGCATCATATCAGAGGTAGAGAATTGAAGTTTTGTAATTTATTGAAACGTGAAAACCAAATTATTGATTTATTTTCACCTTCAAAAGTCTGGAGACGAAAACAGACCCAAGAGTCTGTGGTGCTGAGTAGAGAAATTAGGTCACACATGACATTAGTACATGTACTAAATGTTGGAGTGTTTGTATGTCTATTTATAAATTATAAAGTTTATCACGATTCTATTCAAAATGTTAACCACAGGTCCTAAATCTTTGTGAGTAAATTTACAAAAATATATTAAAAAGAGTGATATATGATATACTTTTCATGATTACATGTATGTCCTTTCTCATATTTATAATGCCATTTCCTCTTGCGTCCTAACATGAGCATGTTCTTTTTTTGTTCACTTGTGATATCAGAGAAAAACTGCTTCTTTCTTTTAAGGGAAAAAGTTATATATCTGACAGAATAACTGTCAAGAGTTTTAGTTGATTTGACTGAGCTAGAGATTTTTGTTTAATATCTGTACAAGTTCAGCAATCTTCTTGTTTGAACTGTTCCAAAGGTCCTGTGAAATGTTATTGCGATTCTTGTATCTAATAATGACCTCTACTTTCTGTTTAATGTTGAAGAGAATGGAGCCCAGTATTGCCAGCGTCATCTGTGAAAGTGAATGGGGCTATACATGCATGTAAAATGTTGAAGACATTCGCATTTCAAGCAAACTCACAAGTCGACCAGTGTACATAAAAACCTATTATAAGCAGTATTATTATTGCTGCTTTCTCAAACCACACCGTGTGCACTCAGCTATGGTAACACTTATACATTTGGACTCTATTTTTGCCTTTAGATTTCATCTTCCAGGTTGGAGCTTGTTCTTTTTAAATTGTCTTGTGTTTATTACGCTCACATGTTCTTTCTGCATTTAATTAAATCAATTTTTCGTTGTCTCTTTTGATTATTTTTTTCAAAAGTTTAGTTCCTTGGACAATCTCTGTTTTTTCTTTTGTATGCTTCAACTACTGTGCACTTATATTGATTTCCTGTGATTTACTGCTATTGTATGAATGATTTACACATAGTTTTCATTATTTTCTGGGTCATCCTATGATCTCTCAGCCCTTTTTGACAGCTCTATCTTGCTTAGCTGCTGATTTGTACAAACATGTCAGATTATTTCATTAAATAAACATATAGTTTTATTTATTTATTTTTTATTTGGCGATTTGCTGCGGTTGGGTTTTTGTTTATTTTTTACAAAAAAGATTTGAAAAAGTTAGCTTTTCAAGAGGAATGCTTGTCTTTGCTTGTGCAAAGATTGTTGTCCATAATGTTGACTTGTTGAAGGATGGTGAATGCTGTGTAACCTGAACTTCAGTAACTTGTCAGCTCAGCAGCTTGGTACAGTCATTGTCAGCTTACAGTGCCTAGCCCAGCTTACAGTAAGTTGTCAAAGCCTGACTGGACCTTCAGTAACTTGCCAGTAATGTCAGCCTACACAGCCCGGCCCTGGCTTCAGTATATCATCAGCTCAAATTGCCTACTCCAGCCTTCAGTATTTTGCAGCTGTCAGTTTGTGATGGCCTCACTTTCATGCTCAAAATAATAATTTTGCCCCTTTACTTACACTACTTTGTAATGGTTGTGGATTTCTAGGATTTTTCGTTTATTCATTTTAATTTTTGCTTGCTGCATTAACTGCTTCTGTAATTCACGGGGAAAGGCTGTACCCAATGGAAAGACTTTGCTGGGCAGATACTGGCTCCGTTCTCAATTAACTGGTCATTTGCTCTATTGTGACATTAATTTTTCTCAAGGACTATTAGAGCTGATGAAGTTTTAAACTCATGAGATCTGACTTTAGTGCTATGTGTTAGGCCTTTGATTATTAATATTAGCTCTGACTAAATTGCAATACGGCAGATTACTCAATGCTTTGGCCAGGAATTGTTGGGGAATATGTCTTCTTCTTCTTTGCTTATCTGCTATTAACTAAAGAGTACTGACTGTAGGTGTTCTTCAATTCACAATGCTGGACTGACTGTTTTGTGTTTAACCATTTATACTATTTGTATGGTGTCCTCTAGGTACTGGGTAGGTACATTCCGTTTATTGTTGGCACTCTGTATTAGTGTCACAGAAAATGGTGAATATGGCTTGAGCATAGATGTATTATTACTTTTGTTATAATGCCCTGTGTTGTTAGTGCCATTCATGTCAAGGGATTGTGTAGCTAGGTTTGCTGAGACTTTGTGTCAGGGATCTTTCTGCTGATGTCACCAGAGTCAGGAATTGTTGCTATGGCAATCAGTGCAAGGGATTGTGTTGCTATGGCAATCAGTGCAAGGGATTGTGTTGCTATGGCAATCAGTGCAAGGGATTGTGTTGCTATGGCAATGGGTGTTGCAACAGCTTCAAATTTAAGCATCAATGATTAGTTGCTATAAACTTCAGTGTCATGAATTGTGACTCTGTAGGTCTTAGTGTAAGGGATTATGTTGCTAAGGCCATTTGTGACAGAAAGGTGTTGCTATTTTTATCTGTTTCAGGGTCAGAGCCGTAGTTGCAGTTGTATATAATGTTTCAAAACATTTTTTTTTGCTTTTAGTTTTACTATTTGTGTCTTGGCAATGTTTAAAAATGAGCACATTGCACTCATATTACCTCTTTGTATTTATCGCTGCGAGAATGTTGAGCTTTGATTTCATTTTCTTGGTGCTCTTTTTTGAAGCTCTTCCTTCCTTCAATTGAGAGTTGTTGTTTTTTTAGCTTTGAAATTAATTTCTACATCTTAGTCTTTTAAGTGAATACAGAAATCAAGTCTAGTATCTGAGATTTATTTAACTAGTGTTTACTTCTAATGAGCTTTGTCTTTTTTTTTCAATTTTCATATTATATTATACATGTAATCTTTGCTTTGAAGATTTTATAAACTGATGTCTGAGATATAGTAGATGTGAGTTGAGTGATAAGCTTTTCAATTCGTATGTTCAAGATGTAAATTTTTTTTTTTTTAATTCAGATCTGCAAGAATGTCAAGAGCATTTTATGACCTAAGTTGTGTGAGGCTAATGTATTCTTGTTTAACTGAAAAACATTAAAATATTTATTCATGTCCCATATACTTTCATTCAGTTTGTATTCAAAATGAGTTTATAATGTATACACATGTATGTACTTGGTTCTTTGTCCAGCACTTTTAGAGCTGACTTTAGTTCTGTATGGTTCTCCACCCTAGGATTTATAGCTCTGACTGAAAGGTAATGCTGCAGGTCACTCATTGGACTAAACATTCAGCGTTTATTTTGTACACAAAGCAGGTTTTGAACAACTGCTTTCACTTTGGTGCAGTAAGACAAGATAATCTTTCAACTGCAGATTTCCCTTTGGTGCAGTAAGACAAGCTAGTCTTTCAACTGCAGATTTCCCTTTGGTGCAGTAAGACAAGCCATTCACTGGACAAATGTGAATTAGGTGCAGTTAGACAAACTAGTCTTTGAACTGCGACTTTTGCTTTGGTGCAAGTTTTATTGAAACTAGCTTTTGTTCCATTTCTACTCATATATTGTCAAGGAAGTATAAATTCTTATCTTATGATACCGTGGGTCAAATTAAACAACTGCTTCTTATGTAACATAAAAAACTGATTGTATTTGATGCCTCACGTGAAACTCAAAAAATCATGAAATATGGAATTTTTATTTCATTTTCACTTTATATGAGGAATGTGAAAGAGTATGGGTTAAATGACACATTCAGTTCAATATAAAACAAAATGCACTGATCAAAACATTCAAAGGAAGGAACAATTTCAGGGATTCACGTAGTTCCCAGGTTGTATCCATGTACATCAATTGCATGGCAAACTCAACTGCTTCCTGTTTATTTCCACACAGGATTTGAGCAGTATGTGAAACACAATATAAAAAGGATTAAGTAAGGATTTTCTCTCTCCATCTCTCTCATTCAACAGCAACACAAAACAGCATATATGGGAACTTATCCAATTTACAAAAATCAAAACACAACCTGAAACATTAGAATTCGACAATTTGAACAGGAAATATGTCACTTGGTTTCAAGGATAAAGCATTTAAAAAATAAAAATTTATATCACAACCTGAAATCTGTGCCCGTCCACTTTGATCAAGCTTTGACATCCAAATCTAAACTCAATCAACAATCTTGAGTGCACCATACTCATTCATTCTACAAAGCTTTACTCAGACGACATAATAATAATTTTACAATGAAAAACAATAATGTGACATAGAAGTAAGAAACATTTCCAGAACTAAAAATACAGTTTTGGTTGATGGCCCACATAATGAAGCTTTTACAACACATAGATATGAAAAATGAAGGATTGAAAGATTTGTGCTCATGTAAGCAATGATAACAGATAGGAATAAATAATGAAAGAGCGAAAAAAAAAGGATTTGTGGATTTCTTTGGGGAAGGATTTGAGCTTTAGTCTTGCTAGGTAGAGATAATAGCATGCATAGTTGATAAGCACCGGAGTTAGATGTCCAGTATTCATGGTGGGATTTGCCATGAAAAAAATATATTACAGTACATGTACTTGTTTTCCCTTGATGAATTTTCTTTTCGCCTTTTCTTTATTAATGAGAACCCAAAATGTCATCTTCCGGTAGACAATTTTTACTCTCAAATAGCCTGGTTATTTGTTAATTTTGACCTGCCTGTGGGAGTAAATAGGAAATAATGTGGACTAGGACTAGAAAATAGATGAACTGTTTCAAGCAGTTTACAATAGGCTGATTTTTAAGAACGCCTTACATGAGGTGAGGTGCAAGAAAAGTAAGAAACCACTTAGAAAAACCTTACGAAGAGATGGACTATTTAGAAATGCCCTATATCAGGTGGACTTCGTATGAATTATTTTGAATGTGGGTTGGAGCAGAAATCCATAATGTACATTGCATGTAATGACAACAATGAAAGTTGTGCTTATCTTCATAATTGTCTTTAAAAATGTTCAAGGAACAAAGGAAAACAAAAAAGATCAGTCCGAGCAGACAGGGCATGGACAGGAAATGGACACTTCAGCCTCGCCAAAAACTGCTGTGTGTGCTTTGTTCACAACGGAAAATAAAAAATCCACCAAACATGCCAATCTTCTTGTACCATTACTTGGTAATTGTGAAACATTAATCTTGTTACCAACTGCATGTCTCATTAGTGGCCCTATGTTCCTTAAGGAATCAAGCGGCATAAGTCAAAAGTAAGTCAAGTCATGTCTCATTAGTTTCATGGATGTCCAGAAGTAAGCGGCACATTTTGTGAAGTATGTCAGGATAATATAATATAATATAATATAATATAATATAATATAATATAATATAATATAATGTACTTGTTTTCAAAACTTGCCTTTTGTTAATTTCAAGCCAAAACAATGCATTTTAAAGTTCCACAATTACTGCTTCCCAGTGTGTGAAACCATTTCGATGTAGAATCTGTTTTGTTGGTTTAGAAATAGAAGTTTTAGGTCTTATTTTGTCTTTATCGTCTCAAATCTCTCAAATCGTCTCAAACCTAAATTAAAGACTAGCAACTTCCATGAAGTCTTGAGCATTGCTTGTGTAGGATTATGAGAGGAAGCATCAACTGGTCATCCAATTATGTCTCAAGGATCTAACAGAAATTTAAATGGAACTTAAAATCACACAGAGCAATCAAGCATATCCAGTTATTTTAAAACTATCAATAATGTTTAATAAACATTTGATGAGACACTGGTTTCAGTAGAAACAAGTGTTAAAGAGAAAAAAAAAGACAGCTAGTTCACAAGTTGACCCAAGGTTGTCAACAATTGATAACACAAAGTATGACAGTCCCACTGCTTTATAGCCGATATACTAATAATATATAGAGGGGTTTGTAGTTTTGGAGTAATCTGGAATCAGTATCAAAGATCATCTTACCTCTTTGGCTAAAGGGTCAAGGAGTTAAAACAATAAGCACAATTGTAAAATCCTCTCCTAACTGGCTACATAATCAGAGCTAGTTTTTAAGCTTCTGACTTGTTGCAAAACTTAAAAACACTTAAAGTCAATCCAGTGGTTATACGAATGACTCTTTCCAAGTCCTTTCAAATTTTTCAAAGGGGAAGGCTGACATTGTGACAAAGGGTTCGCTCCATGACGAACTTTAACACTGTTTTGTAATTGTAATCTTGAAATTTGAAAATTTAAGATTCAACTTTTTCTAGTTAAATCTCTACAAGACATCAGAAGTACTGCTAGAAGCTGAAATCAACTTCAAACACTTAATTGAAAATAATATTTCAAATTTTTGTCAACAAAGTATCACTAAGTGTTGCGCAAATAAAAAAAATGTATTTCAAATTCTATGTGAAAAAGGATTAATTACTAATAGATAAGTTCTGTTTACCAGACATTCTTCAGTAAGGAGATCAATTGTGTTATAAGCACCCAAAGTGGAGAGATAAATTTACTACTTTTCAACATCAAGATAGGATTTTTCTACAAACTTGTCCATGAATCTTGCATCAACTCTCTTGGATTTGAATGCAACAACAAGTTTCTCATCTTTTCTTTGAGAGCAAACTTAAGTTTTCTATTTGTACACAACATAATTCCCACCTTGATGCAATATTTCACACAAGACCTGCACATACTTGCCTAAGTGGACAACTTTTCCCTTGACTCAACAAAGATCACATACCATCACATGGAGACTGTGATTAAGGCCCTAAAAACACATTTTTTCATTCATTTTACATATCTATCTTACTCAACACAATTCATTGATTTTGCAACAGAGATGGATTCTTGTAGATTCCATGTTACTTTAAGTCCCTACACAAATAATTCTAAAAATGATAAAAAAGAATACAAAATAGGGAAAAGGCTCTCTCACACATGTAACTAGATCTAGAATTTACAGGCAATGACATGTCTACGACAAAAGCAATTCTACCTGTTATGTTGTTACAATGTATTAGAAATGTAAACATGTATTGCTTTATTTATTGATTTAAACACATCCTGATATCCATCAGCAATCAGAAGCACACAGAATCATTGAGATATTGCGACAACATTTTTAAAACTCTTGTGTATAGGCACCCCCCAGAATAGAATTTACAAACATTTTCTGGACATTTGCAGTCAAAGGCAATACACTGTATGTTTACCAGTACAAAGTTCTAAAGGGAGAAAATTCAATTGTGGATAGCTTAAGTTGGTATGTTTGCCTTTATGACTGAAAGCTACACTCAGATTTTCAAAACCTTACAAAGTGGGTGACCAAAAAGTGGATACATTCACCAACATGTAAAAGTTTGTTGGTCCTTTCCTCGACATAAGGCATCAGGCCATGATATTCGCAGACATAGGGCAACATTTTCAATAAGTCACTTTTCTATCGGATGAATAATTTCATAGCTTAAATTACATCAGACAGGGCTCTGGCCACACTAAACTTTTCCACCTAGCAAGCCAAGAGATGGTCTTGAAAACTTCTGAACATTAGTATAAAATTGCCAAAGAATAAACAAATTTGCATCCTACTATGAACACAAAACCATAAACCAATAAAAAATTTCAGTCAAAATCTCTTACTCAGGAGAATGAATGAAAGAATTATCCAGTTTAAAATTATTCATTTCACTTACTAATTTAACGAAGGATATCAGCCCGACTTAGATATATATAATGTGTCGCATCAGTTAGACCATAGGATTCACAAAAATTGCAGTTTTACTTTTTGAATAGACTTGTTAAAAAAAATACACATTCTCAATCTGTCTTAGGCCTGTTCCCCAAAGGATATAAATACTCACAACTGCATGAACTATATCACAGCAACTTGCTTATCACAGCTTTTGTTCTTCCATTTGATGATGATTCAGGCAAATGTCACTCACTACCAGTCCAAAAGAACATATCAATGAATATAAAAAAGTAGTAAAAAATGTAAGACGACAGCTTGATTTATATTGGAAATAAAAAAGTAAAAAAAAATTATGAATTCACACGATTGACTCAGCAGGACAATTTTCACTCATCACGAGTCAGGAGAAATTAAAATGCATATTGGCACACGAATCACAAGCTTAAAAGTTTGCACCTTGGAGCTAAAACAGAAAGAATGTTGATAGAAGACATAAGCCAATGAATGGGAACTTCACAACAGAGCAAAAGTAGGATTATAATGCTCAGAAGCAAATGACCACAATTTGATGTAAGCAAGTGAGAACAAACAACCAGAGGATGATATACAGAAGACAAAACAATGACTGAACTCAATACAATAATAATACTAATAATAATTTGAAGACGTTCAGCCCAGAAAAGCTGTATTATATACAACATGGCATAAAATATTTACATTACTGCATAAAGGAAGAATAATAATACAATGATGAAGGTTGAATGAAATGTTAGCGGGCACAAAGCTACGGTTGAAGAATGTCAGAGGCAAGAAGGTAAAGGTCGATTAAAATGTCAGTAGAAAGAAGGTGATGATTGAAAACATTTATGTGAGAAGAAGGTGATGGTTGAATATGAAGTGTCAGTAGGAAGAAGGTGATGGTTGAATTAAATCTCAGAGGGAAGAAGGTGATGGTTGAATGAAGTGTCAGTTGGAATAAGGTGATGGTTGAATAAAATGTGAGTTGGAATAAGGTGATGGTTCAAAAAATGTTAGTGGGAAGAAGGTGAATGTTGAATAAAAAGCCAGTAAGCACAAGTTAAAGGTTGAAGATTGTTATTGGGCATACAGTAAGGATTGAAGAACAAAAAATATCATGGCCATCATTTAGCAAAAGTAAAAAGCAAAAAAGTTGAATAAGGAGTAACAAAAAATATGCTAAGAAAATTCAACTGATATGAATATCATTGAAGTCACAAGACAACAAAAACAGAGTAACTATTAACGTAAAGATCATAGAAGCAATGTCATGAGGTCTTCTAAGTCACAAGGCAACAAGGCCAAAGTAACAATGTCAGGAATGTCATCAGTTAAATGGCATCAAGACCAAAATAACAATGTCAGGAATGTCATCACTTACAAAGTCATAAAGTAATAAAGCTGAAGTAACAATGTTAGGAAAGTTATCTGTTACATGACAACAAGGCTAAAATAAAATTGTCACAAACAAGTCATAGGATACATGACAAAACCAGACAAAGATATTTTCCTAATCACTGATAATGGACAGATTGAGAAAAAGAGAATGGAAAAGAAGGCTTATTACATTCAAGTTATGAAAATATGTCTGGGCAACTTTGAAAAAATGTTTTCTTGGAAAAAAAGAAACAAGTAACAAGTAAAAATTAAAAAAGCTATGGCTTGATCATGAAATTAACATTAAATCTTGGGAGCTTCAACTGGAAATACTGCCTTTGAATAATGTAATGGCCAAGTTTGAAAGCAGTACTCAGTGCCCAATGGTTTTAATCAGTTTGTGCTTAAGGACTTAAGGACACAAATTCAAGTTTTCCACATAGTCATTAATAATGAATATGATATGTTAAGTGACTTATGTGAGTTTGAGTGAGCTTTGGCATGTCTGAGGTTTTGTGTGCTTTGTCAGAAGTCTGGTTGTTCGATTTCTCTGCCAGTCTGTTTCAATGTTTACTTGTGTAGGGTATTTGATATGAGAATTTAAATGTCTTAGTTTAGTTTTTGTCTTCTTGATTCTGTTTTCATAAAATGTTTTTCATTTTTTAAATGTTTTCTCTGATACATACTAAAGCTTCGTCTTCTTGATTCTGTTTTCAGGCTTTTGTAGTTTTCATTTTCAAATTGTTTTGTGTCAAAATCATTAATCCCCGACTTCTTAATTTATTTCTTCATATTCTTTATATTTCACTGAAACAAAATTGCTGATTTGTTGAACAGTGAAGACAAAAAGGAGTTTGACACAAGTTTGACTCAATCAAGCCCTCTCTACATGTATTGTGTACAGCCTTAATTAATCCTTTGATATTTACAGAATGATACAAAAATAGAAAAAAGAAACCTTAAAGAATGGTAGATGCTGTACCCTACAATGTAAGACTGCTTTTGTTATCCTTAACAAAGGATGTATTTCTCATAAAAATTATTATAACCATTGAATCTGCTGCAACAGCATAATAGTTTGTTTTCAGAATAATCTGCTGATAATATTTTGTTTTCAGAATAATCTGCCCAAGATTTTTGTCAAAGTATCCTATAACACTTGACAAGATTAATTATCATTTTGGATGTCCCTTCATTCTGTCTTTATGTAAACACATTTTAAAGGTATTTGCTTCATAAGAAATAAACATTTTTCTTTTTACAATTTCAAATAGTAACTGGAAAAGGGCTGTGATTATTTCATATTCAAAATTGACGTCACCGCAACTTACTTCTAATTCCCTCTCATTTTGTAAGAAGCCCCACTGAAATTCATTAAATGTATTGTAGTACTTTGAGTTACAAAAGCTCTGCATGTGGACTTGACTGAGTACGCAGCACATTCCATTTGATGATAAAATGACAAAGCCAAAATTAAACTCTCACTTCAAATGACACAGACCTCATCTTGAGTGCACCACAGACTGTCTCATTCACAAAAATGAATACGAGTAGTTTGGTTTACATCCTACACTGCAGTTTAAACCCCAACCAGTTGATATCAATACAAGTACAGAGATGTTTATCACAAGAATCAAAGTTTTATAGAGCATGAAGCCCAAGTAATACCTAGTAATCCAGTCCACACAGTATAAAATGTATTGTTACTCTTTAGATTGAATTCACCCATACTCAGTAACACTAAAAAAAACAACCAAGTCGGTCTGTATCTGTACTTTAAGTGATACAAACATACATTACATGGTGTGAGAAGTTCTTTACTTATTTCTTCTTCTGCCCTTCATAGAACATTTGCATCATGGCTTTCAATGTTGATCATCCCAGTTTCAACTTCGACAGTTCTGATTTGTATCAGTTGTTTCTGGATTTCAAAGAACAATGTCAGTTTGTGTTCTTGGGACCAATGAACAATACAACCAACAAGTACAAATGTGGATGGACTGATACTCAAGGCCATGAAAATTACAAAACATAAATTTACAGCATATGAAACTGTCAATTTTGTTATTGGGACTTATGTTCATCCAAATCAAAACAACACATCATCCAACACTGACTCATACAGCTAAAAGAAAAGTGTCTGATTAATATCATTATGGACTGAGAATACACCGATACTGAGAATACATTTACGATTAAAAAAAACTTCAAGGAAACCTTCTGGACCAGGACAAACCGCTGGTCAGTTAAGGACAGGTGGACAACAGACTGAGCTCTCACTAACAGCAACAGGTCATATGTAGGTATATGACAAGTTAGCTCAATAGTTAGTGGCTAGCTTGTCTCTCCTTCACAAATCTGCATCGTCTTCACAACTTTAACACCTGAAATAAACTCTTGCCACCTACAAACACTGCCCCAGATGCGGCAATCAGCTGTTAATTAAGCATGCAACTACTGCAAGAAACCTGGACATTGAAAGCAGAAAACAACAAACTGCAGCAGAACCTCACAGAAACACATTAAAAGCTGCTGTCATGCTTGAGGACGTGTTGGATATTCTGGAAATATGATCTCTTATAATCAGGATTCAGACATCTTTTCCGTTTTTGCATTACAGAAACTGTGATAGGTCTTTTTTGGGTTTTATACATGTAGAATCAGTTTTTACTTTTACAGTAAGCAGCCTGTTGGTTGTATCTCTGACCAAATATGTTGATATTTAGAGAGTGATTTGAAGAAACTTATCTTATTGTTTGGTACAAAAACGGACAAAAAATATTCCATGACAAAATGATTAAGAATGACCTGTAAAATACTCTGAATGACATTGAATCATTAGAGAATATTCAAGGAAAACTTGCGAGGGTAATTTTGAAACAACTTCAATACTAGCACTTCACATATTCTGCAAACTTCAATTCAATTGAACAAACTGGAGTGGGCCTATGGAATTCAAGTTGCCCATGAGTAATTAAATGTTTCATCCTCCACCCAATCTTACAGATTACTTACAGGAATTAATTATATCGCATCTTTCTATTTATGCTCAGCCTCAGTTGAAGGGCAGGAGGAAACTGATGCTGAACTACTTATCGTTCCATACCCACGCGTCCCTCTAACACTCACAATCTGACTGGCAACTGTCCTGTGAGTGGGATGTACCCAAGTTGGAGGAGATGAAGAAGAGCTGATGATTCCACGGCTGCTAGGAGATCCCCAAGATGTGCTGGACATGAACCTTTCGGCATTCACCGAGCGCGTACTGCTGGCATCCAAACTGTGAAAGAGAAAGGAGGTCTTGGAATGCTTCCTTCACTGCACATTTGTGTTATGGGTATGGGTGAGCAATCAACTTACTTTTAAACAAGTTAACACGATTAACGTTTTGTAATTTTCTTTCATCACTGTATTTGTCATAATAAGACATTTTTTGGTATTAAGAAGTGACCGTGAGTTTAATAAAAAATATAACAAAAACAAACAAAAAAACGTGTTAAACGGCAGCAAATAATATGCTAAAATGATTGAGTTTGAGATTTACTTTACTACCCCCTTACTGAAAACGAAATGCCAGAATACAAGGTAATGAAGAATCTATTTTCAAAGATGAAAAATGGATTCCACTGCGGTATGATGTGTTATAAATTATTTTCCATTTTTTTAAGAATGATCCTTAGATAAATTTAAATCTTTAATGAGCTGGAAATTTGGGAAAGTTTAGAAAATTTAAGTAAAATTTATTTTTGAACAGGAAAAATCTTTCTGTAAAGGTGAGTTACAGGGATTTAATGTAGATAAATATTACTGGAGCCTTATATCAAATAAAATGTATATCAACGCAATCAAATCTGACTATACATCAGGTTAAATTAAACTAAATAATCATGACATGATGCATTTGACACCTTTTACAATACATTTGATGAAAATACAAACAAAAAACTCACTAAGGATTAGCATTCTGTTGAGGGGTGAGGTCATCCTCACTATCATATCGCCTGGGGTTGTCAAAGAAAAATACTCTAGACCCATGACTTTGATGAGTGAAGTCGTTGATGACCTGCAAAAAAATCGAATTATGTGAGACGTTAACATGCAACAAAGGACAAGTGACAGTAAAAGACATAGAGGAAGGTTGAGTTGTCAGTCACTGATACATAACAGGAGTGGGGTGTCGCAATTGACACAGAACAAGCTGGGGTGTCAATGACTGCTGACAGAAATCTGGGCTGAGGAGTTGATAACTGACATGGAATGAGTTTGCCTTCTATGCAAAGTGTAGTTGTAAGTTTCTTTTTTCCAAGATCTAGATCTATATTCCATATTTCTCATTTTTTTTAACCCATCTTAATTTTTCAAATATTTTTCATTAACATGCCTTAAAAGTTTCAACCTGTTGCTATGGCAAGCATGGAAAGATCAATGAACCTACAAGAGGTCAAGTGGTAATGAACCAATATCCCTTTAAGAGGGTAACTTAGTTCATTCAAAGCTACCCCAGAAGTTAAAACAATGAACACCTTATTTCATCAAAGAATGCAATCTGTAGTTTATTAATATCTTATTTTTGAGTCTTCTCTTTTATGCAGAACTTGTTCATGAACAGAATATTTTTAATGGAGACTCAACTTGTCACTTGTTTTGTTTAATATAGGAGCACCCGTTTGTAAAGGGACTCCTGGTAATATGAAAAAAAAAATATGAGGACAGTATTAATCAATATCTCCAACTTACAGGTCCCACATGTAGCCATTTGACACGGAAAAAGATGACAACGATACTAATGGGCAGGACCTCCCACACAAAGAGGACAAGGCCGAAGGAGGCGTAGGCCAGGCTCTCAGACAACCGAGGGATGGCATCCACCTGCAGACAAACACATAAAAAAAATTTCTCAACAGGTGTTACTGATGATTTCTCTTTCAGAATAAAATGTCTCATGCACTCACTTAAAAAATATGACCAAATCACTAAGCAGCTAAGCTTAAATATAATGTCACCCTGAGTAGCACTCGCTAGGTCAAGATATATTAATAATGCCTGTGGTTCATTTCTTTGCTGCTTTTTGTATTTGTGAGTATTCATTTCATCAACTTTGAAGCTCATCAACATTATTTCAGCTTGAAACTTCTTAATGTTCATCCCAAACTACATTATTTTTGCCTTCATCAAGTGTGGTCCATTTCTAAATGAAACGCTATCTTCAGGCTTCACTAAAACTTCGTCTATACAGCCATACAACACAAACTACATCATTTTTGCCTTCATGAAGTGTGGCCCATTTCTAAATAAAATGTTATCTTCAGGCTTTATGAGGACTTCGTCTATACAGCCATACAACACAAATGATTATCTCTGGACAAGCCACAGATAACAGCTGTAATACACTGATAATCTGCGAACACAGCAGAGTTGCAACCCTTGCTTGTGTCACATTGTGCAACCATATAAACACAAGTTTATACAGACTCCTTATGAACCACAAGCACATAGTCCCCAAGCACACACACACACATACACACACACACACACACACACACACACACACACACACACACACACACACACATTAGGTCTTTCAGTGCAAAAGCCTATACTATGATAAAGAAAGAGATATGGGCCATGGAGATGAGAAGTGGAGGCCAGTCTAGGATACTGAGAGACAAAGAAGAGACTATCTGGGATAAGGAGAAGGGGATATGAAGTCATTCTAGGTTACTCAAATAAAAGAAAGATGTCTGGGATACACACAATTATCTGGGATGGGGGGGGGGGGGGGGACAAAAACCCAGTCTAAGATAACAAAAGAGAAACAAAAATACAGACAAGGGCACAAGAAGTATAGGATACAAGAGGCCAGTCCTGGATACAGAGAGAGAGAGAGAGAGAGAACAGAGGCCTGTCTACTAGTTTCAAAAGTTTTTATCAACACACTAAGACCCACATCCTGGTACAATGTCATCATGCCCTGATTAAGCAGCTATCATCAGGGGCCAGAGATCAATGCCACGACAACTTAATATGAATGCTGCGGAATGTGATGAAAGTACACTTGAATAAAGCTCCACATGATAAGAGTAATTGTTTTACTCTATAAGGTTTTAAAACATCAAACTCAATGACAGTGTAACATATTGTCTGTGAGGTAATTTAACAGCAACTCTTCAGCTTTGTCTTTCTTTGGGGGCTTGAAGGAACTTTGCTTAACAGCTTTGTCCTTTATTAGGATGGGATTTAACATAAATCAAGTCTTTTTTTTTTTCAATCTTCAGTAAACAAAAGCTGGGACAGAACAGATATGATACAGTTTCATTGAGAATAAAGTTGATCTCCCTTGAACAATTACTCCTGTACGTGTTGAGATCCAGGAAATTCAGATCTTGGGACAGACATAAAAGTGTTGGTTCAGTGACAGCAAGTTTGACACAGAGCTAACAGGTCAGGGGTTCATATCCCAGTGGAATGCAAAATGGTTGTTAAAGAAAAAAAATTGATTCTTTACTCCTTTGACTATAGGCGATTACACCTGCCATCTCCTCAAATGGCAATAATTAACTTGACAGGGTAAAAAACTGAAAATAAGACTCACAGGGTTTTAATCTCACAGGATACATAGAAGAAGAATTCACATAGACTGAACTCAAAAATACCGATCAAGTCATGAGTCACAGACCAGTTCTCTGGGTTTTGCTGATAGGGAAGTGGTACAGTCTACTGACAGTTTTCTGTTTGAGATAATGCTATAAACATAAAAAACAGCAAAAACATAAACAAAACCAACTTGAAAAGGCAAAAGAATCACAGAACATTTTGCCCACATACCAGCACTACAAAATTAAGTGCAGAGACAGAATACATTTTTGCAAAAAAAGCTATTTCCCTTGTGAATTAATGTAAAAAAGTCAGTCAAAGAAAAGAAATAATCTGGAAATTTTATGAAGTGACAATGCAGGACAATCTCTACACACTATGCTACACGTTTGAGTAGCTTTTCAAAAATATCAGAAATGAAAACAATGTTCAATGTTATTTTTTTTAACCTACATGAATAAGCACGATGTGACTCACCTGATCACTGACATTTATCCAATCATAACCAAAGCCAGGGGTTGTTGTTCTTCGAAAGACAGACACTAGATTATAGATAGTGCGAGAGAGGAACAGGAAGGTGATAAGTATCATAGCGACAACTGCCCGACACACTGTAGTTCCCTGCAAGGAATGTGGATAAAAGTATTTTGTTTTAATGAGAATACACTCTTTTGAGCTAAATCTCTTTAAAAGTTGATTGTGTTAAAATATATATTTGTTAATTGCCATGAAAATATTATGAAAAGATATAGATGTACTTTTTGAATAGTAAGGGCAGAATTGGACAAAATTTGTAAAAAATGTTTTAAAAAATGTAATACATGTAATATACAGTACATGACATGGCTCTTTTGGTCAACATCGATGGTCTTTACAGCAGAGACAGCATTTCTGGCAGTCTGGTTTCTAGCTCTTCTTGGAGCAGTATCTTTCATGGCTTATCCATATCTATTTTAGCACTGTGTATTTTACATGAGTTTCTCTCAGCCAATCTTGTGAAAAAAACTACAACTGGGGAAATAAATCCATCACAGACTAAAATATTGCCTACGAGTTGATGTTTCATCTGTCCCACTTCATATTACTGAAACCAGGACATACTCTGGTTCTTTTGGCCATACAGAACTTTTAAGGGAATTTCAATTACAACTACTACTGGCCGACCACATACCTTTGCCTCCAAAACTCGCCGTGAAGATGCCATTTTGGTCATTTTGAAGATACAGATTGAGAGTAAGGTGCCATAAATGAAAAACATGCCCTCAGTCAGGCTGACTCGTATCCAAACCAAATAAAGTGGTGTTGATGCATATTCTTTCTCTTTGCGTTTGATAACAACAGCACACACTGCATTCATTACCATGAACCCAAGTACTGAACTTCCAAGAAAGATCCGCAAAGGAAATCTGGGGAAAAAAGTGTAAGGAGGGACATAATGACCATTGATTCTTCAATGTAGTGTTATTGGAAGAGTAAAACACCTAGTGCTAATAAAGTGCAAAACCTTGCCAATCTCATTACTGCTATATTTGTATCCTACTATTGATGTAAATTTCTTAGAAATTTGTGAGTAGTTACAACTTAAGCATTAGCTTTTAAAAACATTTTGTTAATTTAAAGTAACTTTAAATAATCTTATGTATTTTATGTTGTAGGCCTAATATAGGTGTTTGTGTGCTTGTGAAGGGGGGAGGGAGGGAGGGAGGGAGAAAGGGAGGGAGGGAGGGAGGGAGAGAGAGAGAGAGAGAGAGAGAGAGAGAGAGAGAGAGAGAGAGAGAGAGAGAGA
>JBDFRD010569396.1:0-17891 GCA_039654405.1 Bullina lineata | reverse complement strand
GAAGAAGAAGAAGAAGAAGAAGAAGAAGAAGAAGAAGAAGAAGAAGAAGAAGAAGAAGAA
This sequence comes from Bullina lineata, assembly GCA_039654405.1. Classification (NCBI taxonomy): domain Eukaryota; kingdom Metazoa; phylum Mollusca; class Gastropoda; family Bullinidae; genus Bullina; species Bullina lineata. Next base: position 17,831 of record JBDFRD010569396.1, on the reverse strand, counting down.
GAAGAAGAAGAAGATGAGGAGGAGGAGGAGGAGGAGGAGGAGGAGGAGGAGGAGGAGGAGGAGGAGGAGGAGGAGAAAGAGTTTACGATTTGGCAAATGAGAAAGGCGATATTGAGGTTAGAGGTAAAAGAGATCTCCGGTGGTTTTTCTTCACATCCTCCCTTCCTGCCTTTGCAATTTCTTTCGTTGGTCAACTGACAAGCTAGTCTATTTGTGCTGTTTTAACAGGTTGATATAAATCAAAAACAAATGTGAAGAAGAGATATTAGAATGGGCTGCTGTCTGACAGACAATGACAAACTGTATTCAATAAGGAACTTTATGTTTATATATTCGACAGGACAATAAGATACTAATAAAAACATCACTGTCTTAAAACAGCGCTGGAGACAAAAAAACTTATATCTGGGAATGGGAGGCTAATTTTCGGTAGCAGTTATGCAACTGCAAGATGACGCACAAAGGAAAGTGACAGAAAAAAGTTGCGAAAAAATACAGTGAAATAAGACTACTTCAAAAGAGCTAAAAGCAGCCCTTATTTTTCAAAAGCGACTTAAATGTCATCCTTTTAATCTCATTGCTTTAGCACGCAGTTATTCACACTGAATATGTAATAACGTTATAATGTTTTATACGCAACATGAGTTTGTAACAGGAATACAATGACATGAAAAACAAATTCACCACGCACACAAAACCCTCCACTGAGATTTGTTTCTTTTTCAAATAGTCTTACATATAGATAAATATATCTAGAATATCTTAAAACCAGCTAGATTTTCAGTATTTTGTCTGTTTTGGAATCGTGTTATTTTTTTTAAAGCAAAAGAAGGAAAGAAGAAATATCAATTACTGTTTGAAAAAAAAGCCTGCACTGAGATCCGTAACAAGCGTCCTTGCCTACAACAGCGTTTGCAAATCGCAGGCGAAAAACAGCCAATGAACAGCTCTGACGCCTCGCTGCGGAGTTGACCTACGCGCGGTTTCCTGCCGCAGCCTCGGCTAATGTAAAATGTTTGTTTTTGTTCGACTTATGTTACCAGCATTTCTTTGTGGATAAAGAGCTACTAAATTTGTTTACTGCTTTGGTGTCAACGTACAATATAACACTGACATATCCTGGTATGTATTTTGAAGACTCTTGCATGAATATTTTACGTTTTAAAGCGATATTTACCTGATTTATTTTGGCAAAATCGAAAATGTGGTGCGACGACATTCGAGCCTCAGGCTCTGTGGTTTTGATTGCGGTTATTAATTTTACCAGGTACAAAATCTTACATTATTGGGATTTTTTGTCGCGTATTTTGTCTTTTTATCATCTGGTGACTCTGTAGACATGTTATCAAATGCGTGAAATTTAGAAATAAACAATAATTTGGTAAGGACTACCGAGTCAAAAATTTTACAATGGGTTACTTCCCCTGGCGCCCGGCCATGGTGTGGTGGTGCGTGTGCATAATGACGAATGAGGCAGGTAGGCTAACCCAACCAGGGCTTTTGCCTGGGATCTTTTTTTCATTGTTATCTCACTTCATCTTGGTAGTGCCGATCCTTTTCAAGTTGTTGTCGTTTTTAATGAAATCTAAAATATTTAGTGGCTGTATTGATGAATTCAATTTATTCAACAGGAAAACAGCTTCATTTGGGTTTATTTTGAATAAATAGAATTATTGTGATGTTGATCAAAGAGATACAGATACAGGCTACTCTGGAATCAGAATAGATTCTAGCTCTAGATCAATTGAGAATCATATTAGTCTATTACTATTATTATCAGATCTAGTAGCTACATTTGTAATTAAGTACACACATTGCTTGTGATCATGCTCATGTTTGAAAAGATTTAAGAAGACAGATTGAAAGAGAATACACTGATGATACTTAGCCTACACTTACACCATAATATTATTTTTACTTCATCAGATCAGGATCCAACCTGCCCAGGCTTTTTGTTATTTACTACATGAGAAGAGCTTAAGTCTTAAGAATGTTCTTTTACTTGAAAATAAATTTTAAAAGGTCACTTAAACTTGTAAGTTTTAAAGTTGATACTACAAATGTATACTTCTAGATCTATACATTGAAAAGACAAGTTTAGAATGAACACTTTGATCATTCAAATACATTTTTAATGTAATGTAACCTGTGCAATGATCAATATTACACTTATTACATCATAAACAATATATGCTTCACGTCTTAGACTATTAATAAAAAACTTATAATATAATTTTATTCAGAAGTGCTGAAGTGTTTTTAAGCACTGTGACTGACAGATTGATAATGTATCTATATTATAATGAGAAAAAAAATACTGGAGAAATTGGACAGGTAAATTTCCCTTCTTGATGACAGTTCATAGAATATTTTCACAGTAAATTTTCTAAACTATTCTCCGATTTGATAATAATATATTTCATGTGATGACCACTTTTCTTTACTTATTCAACTTTTACTTGATCTCATTTTCAGTGTCAGCTTTCCTTGCCCTTTGCTCATCCCCAAATTTAGCCTATATTTTTTTGTCTCAACCTTCCAGAAGATAGAAATGCAATCATAAACATAAAAGGTGTCTTGGAAAAATATTTGCCCCATGACTTTCAAAAATGTGATAATTTTAGTACTGTCAGTCAGTTTAGTCTTAATATTTGTACAGATGTCATCAGAGCATTCCTAAGTGGTCTTAATGTTAGCTTCTAAGGCATACTATCCAGTCGTACAGACCACTGAAATGGCTGTATGGCAGCTGATGTGAACCATGTAGAGATCCTGGTTATAATTCACCATTCATCTTCCTGGTTTGCTGTTTCCTGAAACATGATTGCCATTGAAGCATGGGTTTTTTGAAATAAAAATCAGTCATATATATTATAAGTCATAACGTGCCTTTTAGTAGTAGCATGTCAGAAACGAATTGGCTCTAACCAAACAAGCTATAAAGATCATTGAGAAAGAGAAACAGGTTGCTAAAAAAATTTCTTTGTAAAGATTACTCTTGATTACTTGAAAGCATTTATTCACTATATTATTTACCTTCCAATACATTCTCTTTCTTGTGCAACTGATAGGATCAAATCAGAGAAGAAGTGCAGATCTACCCGAGATGAAAATTCATACTTGATTCATTCTTTATTTCATTTCAAATTCCGTTACGATCAAAGTCTTGAGATGTATTTATGGCTAATGGTATCATTAAATAAGAAGGGTATAGTCAAAGGTAACTTTCCACAACTTTTAGGAGAATTTGTTGAATTAATTTGTCTAATCAAGAAATAAATGAGTTTCAATTTGGATCTTTATTTCAGTACTGTGCACTGTAATGTTTTTGTTTAATTTTTCTGAAAGGGAGAAAAATGTGATTTATTCACTTGGAAAAGACAAACAGTTGTAGCGTCTCTATTACTGGTTAGAGAGTTGTGAATTGTGTAGAATCTCTTATAATTAACTATCAACCAAAGCGCATTGTCAAAAAATCACTGCAGCATAAAAAAATATTGTTAAAAATTTCTCATATAAAGATAATTATTTCGTAGAAAAGGAAAAGTTAAGTAACAACTTTTTGTACATAAAATAGCACTAACTTTTTATAGCAAACTAAACTCAAAGGAAATGGAAAGCATTACAAATTAGTGGAGTATTAAGACGGTTGTATACATTTGATCTACTTTCTCCTTTATCTGATTAATTGAAAGTGTGTGTTATTTTTTTTTCTTGATCCACCAGGTCTTCTGAGTGAAGAATCACACCAAGAAGATGGCTAAGAATATTCAGCATTCCAAAATTGTTTACCCTCCTGGGTGTAAAGAATTGTCAGAGGATGTTGGTAAAGATGAGCTCATTCGCAGACTTAAGGTTTGTTTGAAATTCCTTTTTCATAAATCAGTTACTTGCATTCTGATAATAATATTGTTTGTACTTTTTTGCCACGTTTTTTTTGGTATTATTTGTGTCTGGCATATGTTTTAATCAGTGGTCTTTTAGTTACAGTCCGATTTAATAAACATATTCTGTAATTTGGACTTAAATTTATTATACAAAATTATATTTCTATGCCCTACTTTAGTTAGTTTATGGGCTTATTTAGTTAGTTGTGGAGGGTCAAGGGTGAATTCTGTTGGCAAACTAGAATGATTACTACGGACAAATTTTGCCTCTGCCCGTTCACGTTAGCAGTCCAGTTGATATGAAAAAAGTAGATTTAAATCTACAACCTGAAGTTGATCTCCATGGTGTCATTGTGAGGTGTGTTGAATCAGACATCTAGTATCATTCTGTTTTGGGCAGAGTAGTTATTTAGCAGATTGGAATGAAGACTTTTTTTAAAATTATTTTCAGGTACTTGCCAGAGCATTTCAGGACATGGGACAAGATGACAATGACAGTTATGCACCCTTAGCTTTGCACTTGGCTACTGATACCTACATGGAACATAATAACAAAGATGTGAGACTTTTGACAGCCTGTTGCATTGCTGATGTGTTCCGTATCTTTGCCCCTGAAGCTCCTTTCAAGGAACCAGAGTTACTGAAGGTAAGAAAGACTGGCCTTCCACTGTTTTCAAGTTAATAGGTTCATTCTCAGTTTTTACCCTTTCTTTTTTTTTTAAAGTTCAGCTTTCACTATTTAATTCTTCAAGCTGAAATGCTCCGAACATTGAAGATTAATCCTTTTCTTCATTGAATTTGTGGGTGTCACTGTTGACAAATGACTCCTCCACCTCTTGTGTCTTGATCGAAATTCGTAAGATTAGCTTTTTTATGTGTTTGATGTTATCCATTTAGCAGAGTATGCAGTTTAGTGTACAGCTTCAAATCTAATACATTTGTTTTGCTTGATCTCACTATCTAACTACCAGCGTTTTAGATTTCACAGGTTTGACAAGTGGAAGATTGGTTACTGTGCCAAATTTCAACAAGACAGCTTTTTTAGTGTGTCCCATTCTGCTGTAATTAATTTGTTTTAATATCTCTGATTTAATATGGGCCAGTTTGGCAGTACTTTTCATTTGAATATGTTATGAATCCGTCACAAAAAATTCACTGTCCTGTTCTTATTTGATAAAATGTTGATCTTGTGGGATGAAAACATTATTATTACTAAAAAGGAAAGTGAAACACTCTGAATCATGTGAATCTGTGTTTTTCTTGATCATTCACTAACTGAATCATCATTGCCCCTCATCCTTATCAGGGAATAGGCCCCACACAGGGGATTTCCACTTCCTTTTGTCCCGGATAACTTTGCCAGTTCTGACCATGTTTGTCCTGTTCCTTCCACTAACTGAATAGAATCCTATAAAAGTATTTTACCAAAACAAGTTGGAAGCAGCAGTGATTATTTAATTTACACGTAACACTTTGTTGAAGTGTAAATTCATTTTGTTTTACAGGAGATTTTCATGTTCTTCATCATGCAACTTCGTGGATTGGAAGATCCTGAGGCCCCATCTTTCAAGCGATATTTCTATTTGCTTGAGGTAAACATAAGAATTGAAAAGTGTAGGTCATTTGGGATAATGTAAATATTTTTTTTATTATGGGTGGGTTTTTAAAAAATTAAATATAATGAGAGGGCTATGAGATTTTAATTTTGTTAATTATTTGTTTTTCTTTTCTGGACAACTTTATCAACTGAAAATGTTTTTGAATTCCAGTGAAGTAGACATGAAATTATTAGAATCATATTCTGCTGCATGTGTTTCATACGTGTGGCGGCACATGCTTCATTCTGGTGTTCATTCCTCAGAATCTGTCATGGGTGAAGTCCTTCAATATTTGCATTGAGCTTGAGGAAAATCAAGAGATCTTCTGTGCTCTGTTCAAACTTTTCTTCTCTATTATCAAGTAAGTAGATTGCTGGGAGGGCTGCATCAATTGTATCATTGATTAGACAAAAATAATTTTGATTTTGCCAGTGCTTAACTATACATTAAAAGTATTTGAAAACATTTTAATTTATTTAGAACATTTAGACAAATCATAAATTTTGTCATTGTGTTTTTTTATGGTTAGAAATCTTTAAATACAAAGGTGATCTTTCAATGTACTTTTAAAAAAATATCTTGGATAATGTTTCACGGGAAAAAGAAATGTCAGGCAATCCACTTGTCCGCGAAAGTGAAAATAACTTGGAAAAAAAAAGGTTACCTCTTGCAGATAGGTAAGTTTTGATGTTATCTTTTACAATAGGGGGTTAATCGCTTTTTAAATGTTATAAACCCTTCAGCTTCTGGGGGGCCCCCACCAGGGGCTTTGTCCCTGGACCCTTGCAGGGAACCTATGCGGACCCCTGCACCACAGGCGCGGTATTTTCAGTGAAAAGCACTCTCCCTTGAGTGGATTGCCTGAATGTTCAAAAAGAAGTCTCGGAAACTGGTGCTAACATGAATACAAATCCTATGTTTCAGTGACAAACACACAAGCAAGGTAAAGACCTTCATGCTAGACATCATGGCTCCACTGATCTCAGAGGCTGACACTGTCTCGCAGGAGCTTATTGAGGTCACTCTCATCAACATGGTGGATCCTTATAAGGTGAGATTTTGCTTTTTTTTTTAGTAGTTTGGTTATGGGAGAATTAGGCATAAATCTCTGGAAAAAATATGTCTAGTTGAAGATGTCTTTACTTGTTTGACCTTCAAGAACTGCCAAATGTCTTATGTGATTGTTCTTTCTTTTTGGAGTTAGGTATTTGTTTTTATACAGAGGAGTTTTTTTTTCACATTATTTTATCAATAAAGTTGACGCCAATTGCGAATATATTATAGAAAGCAGTCTGATGTTGGAATAAAAACAATGTATGAGTTGTCTGCAACGCAAATTTTTTTTTGTACTTGGGTCATTTTATTTGCAAAGAAAGCTTAGAATTTAAACATAATACATTTTTTTCTCATTTATTTATTAGCTTGAAATGTAAAAGCAACTGCCTTTACCGTTTGAGAAATTCTATAGTACATTGCCTTCTTTACTTTATAATAGGAATCAGTTAACCTCTATGTAAATCAGTGTTTCAAGCTTGTTTATCATGTTCATGTTTTGAAAATTACCATGTGTATTTTCAAATGTATTTTCTTGTTAAAATTACTTATAATTTCAATTGCAGACCCAGAAGAAAATTGCATATGGCATGGCCAAGGATTTGATAAAGCGGACGTCATCATCTATTGAGCCTTACATTCAGGCGGTATGTTTTTTTTTATTTCTTAGATTGGAAGTAATTTTGATCTGGGAAAACTTGATGAGCGTAAATTGTAATGTTTTTTTTTCCTCATTAGAAGAGATATATTATGTGTTAAGGCTCACTTGCTTCTTTCTGTAGCAACTGAATAGATCTGTTGAAAGTTTGTTTTGATCATTCCTTAAGGTTGAGAAAAAATATGTCGGAGACAGCTTTAGATATCTTGTTGATTTTTTAATGTTTTTTCCCAGTTTTAATTATAAAACTGATTTTCAATTATCGTGAAATGCTTTTGATTGCAGTATGACTAATGGCCTTGATTTGCTGTGAATTATAACAGCATGAAAACCTTCTCCTCACCTTGGTTTCAGTTCTTTAACAACATGCTGATGCTGGGCAAGCAGTCGGAGAGTGAAGTATCGACCCATCTCTACGAACTCATTTATGAGCTCAACCAAGTCTCTTCAAGCCTGCTTTTAGCTGTCATTCCTCAGCTGGAGTTTAAACTCAAAGTGAGTACTGTTCTTCCCTCTTCATTATTCATTATTCAGTTTGCTTTATTTTTTTGTTTCCATATATAAAAACCAGCTTTTAAAGAGAAAGGTAGGCTGCAGACAGAAGTTATATTCAGTGATTAAATGATAACAATTGCCATAAATTTTATGTATTTGATGGCACTTTAATTAAAGAGTTACTCTGCAGTTAATTATATATTACATGTTATTTAAATGCTGTTTTTCATGAATTTGTCTGTGGTGTTAAGGGTATCATTTAAAAATATGTAAAATGTTATACCTTCAGAGCAATGAGGAGAGTGAGAGAAAGAGTGTGACCAAGTTGCTGTCTAAGATGTTCTCTGAGAAGGAATCCCAGCTGGCGGCTCAGAATAGATCACTGTGGATCTGTTTCCTTGGCAGGTATGTTGTCTGTATGCTTTCTCTAAGTACAATTGAACCTGCCTAGATGGAAACCTGTCTAAGACGGAAACCTGCCAAGATGGAATCTTATCATTTCCTCTCCCCCGTATTAATTCTGATATATTTGACCTGCATAAAATGGAAACCTGTCCAACGTGGTAACGGAAAGCAAAATGCTCTCCCAAATGAGCAAGACGGAATTTTACTAGTCTAAGGCTCCTTTAAACCAGGCGCTGAAGGATGAAAAGTCTTTCATTTTACCGACTGCAGGCGAAAATTGTGGGAGAAAGACCGCAGTCCCTTTTTGCCCCTTGCTGCTAGACCGCTGGAGCCATAAAATTATGCAATTGCCCTTGGCTGCGGACGGTTTGGTACCGAAGCATGCAACTTAAGATTGACTAATCACGAGTGTCGAGACCGTGTGGTGTAAAACCAAAGCATCGTGGCCAGCGAAACTGAGCGTCCGAAGAACCAATCATAGACTTCTTTGGGTTATTTAACGTTGGTTTTCCGGTCCCGGGTGCTTGCAGGTCTGATATCGCCGACGGTGAACCAATCAGCATTTACTCCTGGCTATTAAGGACTATGGCAGCCCCTGCCCGCTTTCTGTCAGTGATATCAGACCTGCTGGCATCCAGGATTGGAAAACCGATGTTAAATAACCTACTTTGATGACCCACCTTCTCTGTATACGAGCGCCCTTGCCCCTGCAATGGCCCTGCCTAATCCGTCAACGATATCAGACCTGAGGAAAACTAGCGTTAAAACAAATAAACAGATGGAACCTGCCTAAGACGGAAACCTGCGTAAGACAGAAACTTTTTCCCTTCCCTTCCGTTTCCATCTTGGGCAGGTTCAGCTGTACATGCATAAAATCAGTCTCCTTATCTTTGTGTTACATTAATTTGATAAGAGCCTGAGTTTTCAGATTTTTTTTTTTTTTTCACATGTTATTTCTTTTTCATTTTTCTTTCCAGATTTAATGACATCAGCGTTGCTATTCGCACATCTTGCATCCAGCAGACTTCAAACTTCATTCTTAACCACCCTGAGCTGATAAAAGATATCCTTGGTAAGAGCTTTTAATATTTGAAAAAAAAAAGTATGTAACTGGACTCTACATTTAAAAATAAAGATACTTCTTAATTATTTCATAAAGCTATTGTAAAACTATGTACTGATGTAAAATTTAGTAGACCACAGAGATTATATTTTTTGTGCTTACCCGTAACGTCCATAACGTCTAAAAGTTTATCTTATGCATTGCGACTAATAACTGCAAATAGGTCGTCGGCTTTCTTTTACATCTTGTGTTCATTTTGCCTTTTCTCAGTGAAAATGGTGGTAATATATAAAACTATATTATTAAATATGCGTGTCTGTTCGTTCCTTTATTAAACTTTTAAAACAGTTTAGTCTGTTAGTTGATTTACTTAGAAAAGGACAATTTTTTATTATCAGAAATACAAGGTTGACAGTGAGTTTATACATTTTACTTTTCTTTCTGGCAGATTAGAAGATTTTTGTTTCCTTTTCAAGCTGCAGCCAGTTAATTTGATAAAAGACACACATAACGGATCTGTGTTTGTGTTATATGGGCAGGTTCTCAGAGGATCTGATGTATCGTTATATCCCTACTGTTTCTTTCTCCTTCAGAACAAGTAAAAGTGCGACAGCATGACCCCGAGGAGTCAGTGCGTCATGATGTGGTCAACAGTTTGCTGACCGTTGCAAAGAAGGACATCAAGGCCATCACATCAGAAATGCTTCAGTTTATCAAGGAGAGGACGCTCGACAAGAAGGTTTGTTGAGTAAAACATTTTTGTTTGTGGTAGTGCATTCATGCTTGGAAATGAAATTTGTTTATCGTGAGCACATGATTATAAGGGATGTGTTTAGATCTCACGACCTCAGGAATTTTCATTTTTATTTTGAGATGTTCCATTAGGCATTCCTGTTTAATCCTCAAAAGTGAAAGACAAGTGACAGACAAATAAAGTCACGTAGGATTGTCTGTCGCTCGCATTTTTACCTTACAGCCCCACAGCAGCCCTTTCATTTAACACCTTAGTAATCAGCCTGACACTGACCCTGGATCTTCTTAGTGCGATGAGCAACGTACATGGCTTTCCCGGTGGAGTGCTTATCACTTCCAAAAATTTTTAAGTCAGCACTAAGAGGGATAAGTTCGAGAAAAGTTGGAGCGGTTTAGATTTTGGTCACCCCAAATGCGAGAATACTCGTCAGTGGTCCAAAAGCAATAGCTGACGTTCGCGAGTATTCTCGTCAGTGGTCCTCGAGGTGTTAACTGTTTGTCTTCAATATTATAGTTTCTATTTTTGCCATATTAACATTCAGTCATTGGTTATCGAAATAAGACAAAATCAAATTTTGACTACATGCCTTTCGTATATCTGTACTATTATAATACTCATGTCTGCTGGCATTTTGATTTTTCAATTATTATAAAACTAGATGCTAACCATTCACACAACCAGCAAGACACAAAGGACAGTTGTTGTTTATTTTTAATTCTGGATCTAGCTTTGTTATGAGGAATGTAGTTGTGACATTCAATATACATTTTCTATGCACTAGTTTCAATTGTCTGTGGAAGACGAAAACTGCCATATAGAATTTAAAATGCACATTGTGCTCCATGTAGCCTATGTGATCATAGAGTGTACAGATAAATTGATAGATGATTTTTTTTTTTTTTCTGTTTCATTGTTTTTATTTTGTACATTTTCCTGCTCTTGTTCTGAAGTACTTAACCTTTGTTGAACGCTGGTAAATATGTTATATACGTACAGAGATATATATGCACTGCTTCGGTATATTTACCCCTTTCTAGAAATATTTATGTAAGTCCTGACCTTGTAGACTGGCAAAACCGTTTCATAAGGCCACAATCATGATTCGTAACACTTAATATATTTCATGAATACTGGGTTACTTCCCTTGTCCCTATTATCCACAACTACAACTCTTTCTTTGGTCTGTTGAGGAGCTGCCGTAAACTTAATGGTGCTTGTGTGCTCAACATAAAAGTAACAGTTTGTTACTATTCTTTATTGTAAAATGCAGTCAACTGTTAGATTGTCTATAGGTTCTACTTCATGATACACCAACACTGATGAGCACTGAAGAACTCTTTACCAGTTCACACTGAAGGTCTTCATTGAAAGAAATGTTGAGTTTATTGTTACACTATATCTATCTGCAGGTCAGACTAGTTCCAAACGTACTGACCATTGTCTTTCCTTTGGAATACAACTAGTATGATCAAGAGAGGAACAGTGTCTCTGAGCGTTGTTTCTAAGTAAGAGGCTGCCCAGGCAAAGCAGCTAGCAATATGGCTGCTTCGATCATCTGTGAAAGACGAAAAGAGCTATACTATATGAAGTTTTGTAATCAATTTATTTTGCTCAAAAAATGGTTTATGGTTTGTTCCATTTTAGTTCAAGATTCGGCGTGAGGCTTTACTGGGTCTGGGCTTCATGTACAAACAAATTGTTGTAGACAAGGAAGTGCCTGATGAGGACATGGAGCAGAAGCTGAGTTTTGTGAAGAACAAGGTTTTCCATCATTATTACCAGAACAGCAACGAAGACAGGTAAACATTTGCCAGCCTTATCCTTTTCTAATAGATTAATAATTGGTAACTTTAAAGTTTTTAGTTCCAACTTTTCTCCAATGGCAGGTTCTCCCTACAAAAAAACAACAACAAATAAATAGGAAAAAAAAGACTTAAATAACAAACAAAAAACCTGAAGACTGGAAAGTTCCTTCAAGGCTTATAAATGAGGTCTGTAGGGTGGAAATGTACATCAACTTAAAATTCAAGAGCCTAGCTTTTTGGAATTTACAAATTATATACATTTTTTTTCTCCACAATTAACAAAATTAATATGATTTTTTTTCTGACTTACTGTCAGAACTTGATTTTATTGAGGGTCTGAATAAAGGTTTTCAGGTTTTGCTCAGTTTAAACTTATAATGAATAAAAACAGGCTTTTATTTAAATTGGAGCTAATTGTAAAGGGGAAAATGATATTGGCTCTTCGTCTCTTCTTCTTTAGAATCACATCGATATAAGTATTAATCTCTTGGTTGTAATGTCTATTACCAGAATGCTGGTGGAACGCATGCTGAACATTCACCTGGTGCCATACCAGAAGCCAGTCAGTGAACGCATGAACAAACTGTTGCACCTGTACGTCTCTCTGGATGAACACGCTGTCAAGTAAGTTTCCGTAATATTACAAAAAAGGTCCAAAGAATGGAAGATTTTGCTGATTTTAACAATATGAGATATGGTTTGTCCAAAGAATGGAAGATTTTGCTGATTTTATCAATATGAGATATGGTTTGTCCAAAGAATGGAAAATTTTGCTGATTTTGACAATATGAAACATGGTTTGTCCAAGGAATGGAAGATGTTGCTGATTTTAACAATATGACATATGGTTGGTTGTATCATTCCTGAAAGGAAGTAAATAATTGTAATTCAAATTCACTCAGCACTGTACCCAGAAGTTAGCTCATTGTACTGGTGAATGCCGCCTCTTGTCTGAAATATATTTGCTGTTTTATATTCAGATAAAATGTTTCATTATTGAAGATATGTCGAGAAAGCCTTTTGATTATTTGATTTTCATTTTTCTCTTGTACACTTTGTAACTGTCTACCATTTGTGCCATTCCTTAAAAGGAATTTTTTTTTTTTTTACGCATGCTTTTGCCACTTTCGGTTTATTTGTTGTTTGTTTTGACAAGCGGATCTCAATTTAACTTTTTTTTCTCCTCACAATTACACAGAGCTTTCTCTGAAATGCTTAAGCATCGCAACAAGTAAGTATTTTTCATTTATATTTTTTGCTATTTAGTTTCTCTAACTTAATATACATTCATTTTAATTTTTCTCACATTCATAGTTTTCTTCTTGATTAAATTTTTGTTATGCCACATTTTTTTTGTCTTATATTCTGAAAATTAAAGCATGATCCTTGTAAGTGCTATTTTTGGAATCCATAACAACATTTTAGTAACTAGTCATTAACTCTTTCTCTCCCAGACCATTTTGAACCTTTACCCAAGGGGCATAACAACTGGAAAAAAATCCAGTAGGTACTTATTTTAAAAGAAGTATTATTCATAGTAATATACTGAATTGTATAAAGTATTATATATGAAACTGCTGGGAAATGAATGAACTTTAGTTTCGAGGTACATTTGAGGTATTTATGAATTTTTGTTTGTTTGTAATGTAGTGTGTTGTGATGCATAAACATAAATTTGACAAAAGACATACGTTTGTTTCTTTTACTTACACAATCATATCTTGCACTGTAATAAAGATTCAGCAGCCAAATTCACAACATATATAATACATCCAATTATGCACACACTGTCCAAATTTCATTGAAATATCTTCAAAACATTTTGTGTTATGTGAGTTTGAACATGACAACATCCGTTGAAAATGAAAGTCCAATCAAGAAGAAGAATCCTGAAAATGTCTAAATCACTATACAGATCTGCCCACAGTATATGTCACTATTTCTCAATAGTCTTATACCATTGTGTGGTATTCCACAAAGCATTTGGGATGCAGGTGTGGATTTCCGGGGCATCCAGAACAAAAGAAATGTGTTCTCTGGCGTTTGGCAGGAGTGCTGCACAAGGTGCAGTTGCGGTCACGGTTGTCGTATGCAATCAAGTGACGACGATCTGTGAATTTGCTGATGGCATCAGCAGCTGGTGTCACATGAGGGCGCTGATACTCTTCAGCGACTGCAGATGCAGCTTCAGAAGACAGCTTCCGCAGAAGCTGATGCTTGAATTTCCGCAAGCCAATCTTCTTTGTGCCTTCTGGCTGGCTGAGGCAGAACAAGATATAGCTGTTGACTTGTGCTATTTCGAACATCCAGAAAAAAATCTTTTTCCACCATTTGACAGACCTTCTTTGATGGACGCCATAGTATCCAACATACTGGTCTAGTCGATCGCAGCCATTCATGTTATAGTTGTATTCATGAATGACTGCAGGCTTTTCAGTGTTCCTACGTGTTGTCACGTTTTCCACTGAAGACTTGGTGGAGACGACTACAGCTGGCTTTTTGGCCTTCTTGTCTCTAAAGGCCACACACAGCACAGACTTGTCTTCGGTGAGCCACCACTGAGACTGGAGAAAGTTCAGCTGCAGACTTTTGATGTCATCTGGGAAATCCTTCCTATTTACGTTCAGCGTCCCAGTGTAGTACTGCCGTTGTCGGAGAAGGTAGTCCAGTAACACTCGTGTGGTGTAATAGCGGTCAGCATAAATATGATGGCCTGTGCCTAAAGGCTTCAACAATGTACTGAAGACTTTGACAGCGCTGCTACTGTCCGAGTCAGTATCTGGATCGTAGCTCGTGTTCTTTCCGAAGTACGTGAACAGGTTCACCACATATCCTGTTGACGAGTCACATAGGCCAAATGTCTTTATATGATATTTATGTGGCTTACTGGCATTGTATTGTTTATAAGCCCACCTTCCTTTGAAGCCGATGATCATCTCATCCAAGCTAACTTTTTCATATGGGTAAAAAGCAGCCTGGAACTTTGACAGCAGCAGATTGATCAGAGGTTCAATCTTTTCTTTTCCTTCTGCCTCAGTTTCGCCGACGTGCATCATGGTATGGTAGATGGCCTCAAAACGGTTCCTTGGGAACATCTGACCAAACCATGGCATGTGTTGATCAGAAGCAGTATCCCAGTAATCCCTTACAAAAGGGCGTTTATTCAGACCAATGTTTATGAGAACGGCAAAAAATTTGTCGAGTTCTGCGTCTGTAATATTGACCCAAGTGTTCTTCACTGAATAACGACGATGTGGCGCACCTTGTTTTTGTTTGTGGTTTGCAAACGAATTTATGCGGTCAACAAGAAGCTTTTTCACTTCTGTGTCGAACAGAGTGGTGAAGCTTGAAAGGGGTGAAGAAAAATCAAGCCCCTCAGCTGGTCCAGGTGTCTTTTTTGGCAGGAAGCGAAACGTGTTCCCTGTAGCTCCTTCAGTGACTTGATTCCACTGCTGGCCATCACCCCTGTTTGTTGCAGTTGTCTTAGTTGTAGATCTAGAAGTAGAAGTAGTAGATCTAGAAGGCTGGGGGGCTGGCAGTGCAACAGATTTCTGTTTCGCCTTTCCCTTCGTGACTTTGGCTCGTTTGACAGGTGGTTCTACGTCACTATCACTGGAAAAATTGTCTACATGTTGGAAATCCGCATGTTGATGATGGGGGGTAAACTCATCTTCAGAGTCAGTGAAGCCATCATAGCACGCTGCATCACAATCACTGTCCTCCTCAACATCTATCCACCTCAAAATGCGCTCTCGGGCACTATCAGCCGACATGCGAGGCTCTCTCGATGGACCAGGTACTTGCTTATCCATTGCAAAACGTAAACAATATCTTAGCAACGCAGTGACTCGCAAAAAAATTGAAAAAAAAACCACTTTAGACGTCGTATTCACCGCTCAAACAGCTCAAGACGCTAGGAGAAAGAGCCCCGGATGTAAACATAAAGAAAATGAAGGCTTACGTTGCCAGATTTTCGCAGTTACTAAAGCCAAAGTGGATGGCGCAGTGTGCGGCTCGTGGGAGAAAACGGAATTTGTTTTGGCGCAGGGAGCGGCTCATGGGAGAGAAAGAGTTAATACATGTGGCTAATCAATCAGTACCTACATTTAGTGCTTTTTGGACCACTAAAGAAATAACAATATGAAACGAGTCAATACAATGGACATCTGAGGTGTCTGTGTCTGAGTTTATGGATGGTAAAATTTAAAATGTGCTTCTATGGTTGTATTAAGCAAGTAATTAAGTATTAGATCCACCTCAGTGCCTGGGCGTCAGTGAGGAAATGTCCACATGTCATGCAGTGTAGCAGACCTCAGGGTTTGAATTGCAGTGTGAACGTCATATCTTTTGTTCTTCAATAAGACCAACAATAAAAATGAAAGCCCACATGATGAGAACCATACATTATAAAGACTAGATCTAGATAATGATTTAATAATACAACTTACTTAAAAACAGGATACTAAATATTTCAATTACAATCAATTGAATTGATATTGTCAATATCAAAATAGATCTAGAATCTAGATCTAAATAGAATCTATATTATAGAAAAGTAAAGACTAAAGATGATTCTCACTCAGTGAGTTAACGGCAATTCTAGATTCTAAAAGAATGAACTTTCTTAACTTTCAACATTAAAAGAGAGAAAGATCTACATTTTCTAATTCTTTGGTATGAAAATCATTGAATGAGAAGAACAAATCTTATTACTCAAATCACATTTGCTTATTCATATGCGCAAGCCACAACAGAATTGACAATCGGTTTGTTTATATCGTACGCCGCCATTATCTCCAAGCAGTACTGCAGAGAATTGTTTCACAGCTTCAGATCACGTCAAAAACATTCCCCCCAAAATAGATATTTAAAAATAATATTTAGTTTGCTAGAGATGTTTGAAATCTTATTGACTTTATTCAACCTGTAAAGTAAGAATATCAGAAAATATTTTGAAAGCCGAAATCGATAACGTTTTTCTTTTGTTTTTTGTTTTGTTTTTGTTGTTTTCTTCGTCGTCCGTACAAAAGATATTACAGTTATTCCCCTTGATTTCGTTGTTTTGATTTACCAAGTTAATTTCATTTTTTTACTGCCATTTGATGAAATTCAACCTTTGGACGCTTCAACAAATTCTAGATTTTAGATCTATGGTAAAAACTAATGTATCCCAAACAGATCTAATTGAACCATTGTTTTCATAGTAAAGTAAAGTTCCTTCAAGGCCAATAAGCCGGAGCTTAGATTCTATCCATTATCCCGGTTTCGGTAGCATGAAGCGGAACAGATGATTTTTACTTCTTCTCCTGCCTAAACAGGACGCTAGATTTAGTTGTCTGTCGTAAGTTTACTTCCCCAGCAGAATAGAATCTATGCCGGTACCCAATTCGCACCTGAGTGGGGAGAGGAGAAATGGTGTAAAGTGTCTGTCCCAAGGACACAGCACAGTCACTTCCAGGATTCGAACCCTAGACCCTTGGATTAGGAGTCCAACGCTCTGACCATTTGGCCACCGTGCCACCAGTTTTCATAGAAATCTCTGTAATATATCCTTGTTTGTGGTAGGTCTAGATCTGTATCTTTAGTCTAGATTCTAGGTCCACTCCGATGAAGACATTTTGCACAGAGCATGGTGAATGGTGGTAAACCAGCTCACATTTCACGATCTTTTTCAACGCAAAGTCGCAGATGACGAGAAAACAGGCCTTCACACACACATGTTTTAATATTTATAGTCTGTGACCTTAGATTATAATGAATGAGCATGAAATGTGTTGGCAAATATCAGAAAATTAACACAAATATTTTGCCTGATTTAGGCTACATTTCTATCTATAGATTCTAGTCTGTGTCACTTCGGTCTGGACCTAAGAAAATGTGGTTAAATTACAAGTGGGTATGAAATGCATCGGAAACTATCGCACCGCAAGTAGTTTGCCTTGTCATTTTGAAGCTGGGGCTAAAATGTAAACATGACTTCGTAGATGTACTAAAAGTAATTCTGAATTCTCGTGCGCATGTTAAAACTGGCACCATTGCACACTACGAACAAGGCGGAAGTGACATATTATAACAAGTTTTACAAAAGAAGCGCAAAGAAAATGTGTGAGTGT
>JBDFRD010569285.1:0-17891 GCA_039654405.1 Bullina lineata | reverse complement strand
TCTCTCTCTCTCTCTCTCTCTCTCTCTCTCTCTCTCTCTCTCTCTCTCTCTCCCTCTCTCTCTCTCTATCTCTCTCTATCCACAGAGTCGTGCGTCATAAAATTAGAATATGAAAACGTTTCTATTTTGGTGCAAATACAAGTCACATGTGTTTTTGACTGTTTTCTCTTCTTTTTCTTTAACACTTTGATTGATGCGATGTCATCGTTAACTAGTGCAATCATCATCATTTAAAATGACCTTAAATTAGCTACAATCAAAATCCCTCAAAGACTTATTTTTCACTGTAGTAGCTCAAATCGCTGTTTTTCATTTTCAATTTTGTATAAAACTTCTGCCAGTTTTAGCTTTCTTCTCGGTAATATTGGAAATAGCATTTTCTAAACTGAGAATATTTATTCGTCCTTTCTCCTCTCCTTACTTATTATTAAAGCATGTTTGTTTTCTGTGCTGTTGTTTACCAAACCAAATAGAAAAGATTACCGTTTTGAACAATACGTAATTGGATATTGAACATGCCTAAGTAAGCATTGCCTTCGCAATAATTGTCCACCAGCAGTGTTCAAGCTGAACGCCGGGAAACTACAAGTACGTAATAGGTACGTAAGATTCTGCGCCTCTAACGGCTTGTATGAAAACGTTAAGAATATTACTCAGACCACTTCAACGGTTCCAGATGTAGGGTAAGAATCTCCCATGAACCTGTTATAATCGAATTAAGCCAGATACCGCTCGGGAGCTTTTCTGAATCTCTGGCAAGTGTTTCAGTTCTCCGTCGCCCATGAAGCCTGGCAGTGTTCGATGAGATCCAATTGCGCATTATGTGCCCACTCGAAGATCTGTGCCAGGTTAGGTTTTCGTCTTGTATAACTGTATAATACCTTTGTGCGACAGAAGTACACAAGAAGAGTGTAATCATTAATAGTATAGCTCCAATAAAGACGAGACTCCGTTGTTCCCATTTTTTAAATGAACTTTGAAAATTATGAAATCAATATTATACAGAAGACATTTAATTTAGTGGGTACGACTACAAATTCAAATCCCAAATCAAACTGCATTTTGTCATAGATTCAGATAGTAAAGTAAAAATCATGGTTCTGCACAAGGCCTACCAGGCCCATAGAGCCAGATTTTATCCCGTTGGCGTGAAGTGGAACAGATCATACTGTCTTCAATCATCTCCTGATCACGACGCTTGTCTATCAGAATTATTATGCCAGTACCCAACTTGCACTCAAGTGTGGAGAGAGAAAAAAGTGTCTTTTCCAAAGACAATTGTAATATAGTCGCCTTCCGAATTCTGTCCCGCGATCACTGGACTGGGAGTCGAACGTTTTGTCCATTCGTCCACCGTTCCACGTTTGCTCTGGAGAACAAGGTCTGAAACGTATCGCCTTCAAAGATGTGGACTTATCAGAAAGAACAGGCGTCTCGTATACTCGTCTCGCCCAGATACTTGGAGCTTATCCTGGTTTCAAAAGACTTAAGTTGAATATATAATACTAATAATAATTTAATACTAATCACTTCCTAGAAAAAGACGTAGTTTGTGATCAGATTACTTCCCCAGCAACTTCCCCACTGGTACCTACGTATACCTGATTGGGGAAAGAAAATGTGTTTAAAACAAAATTACGACATCTTTTTGTTGCGAATCAACAGTCTGACCATTCCGTCACAGAACCAGTTCCCACTAGGATTGAAGATTAATTTGTGTCTCTCGTCAGCTCCTATCACAACGTCATTTTCGTTGGCACTTTGTCTTCATTGCTTTGGAACTGCAGATTATTCATAAATAGTTGCTGTCAGGAAAAGCAGTTTCGATTTTTTTCATTGAAACAATTTAACAGATACTGCGACTCAAAAACTGTCAAGTGAACGACTGAGCATAGCATTTATAGCCTGATGATGATTGATAATTAATTGATAACGCACGTTAATGTTTATGGCTAGAGTTGTAAGTAAGCGTGATAGAATTCAAGAAGATGAGTAGCGTAGTTTTGTGCTGTTATTTTGGGTTTGTTATGAAAGTATAACTACACTCTGATACAGCTTAGGTAAAAACGATTGGAATAGAGTTTGATAAATTGGATGAAATTTACCTCCTGGTACATTGACGACGATTTGTTTGTGGTTTAATTTAAAAAAATGAACATTGGAAGTGTTTCACTCACTCTGGCCAAAGAGCAGCTTGATAGCTCAGTTGGTGGGGCGTTCACTTACTTGGGACATAGATCCGAGTTCGATTCCCACCAGTGGCAGGTGGGTTTTTTTCTGTCGATCTTTATTCATCCCCGACACCATCAGGCTGGTGTAGAGTCTGAACGATGAGCTCTTTTGGAGATGAGTGATAACATCAGGAATCACGTCTGAATGCATGTTAACTTTCCTTTAAATCGTACAAGAGAAGACAAATTCCCTTAGTCTCAGCACAATTTCTAAATTACTCCGTCACAATGATACAAGGTTTGGGACTCCAGGGAAATGGTCTAAGAGGCAACATACAAACAGTTATTATTGTGGGTTGAAAAACACCTGTAATCAGGACTTCCTCCAAGTTTGTAGCTGAAGAACAACAAGAAGAAGAATGATCCTGGTCGGGCCAAGAAGAGAAAAGTTTCTCATAAGTTGTGACCAAATTAAAAGAGCTGATTTTCTTTTTCCCCCTAAGCTATTGCTTTTTCTAAATGATATTATTAATCACTGAAAGAAAAAGACAAGAACATGTATCAGTTTTATAAACTTTTTATATCAATTGTGAACAAAGGAAATGAGAGTGAGAAATACATCAATGGGTTAAAAAAAAATTATGCAACTGCCTTATGTAAAATACATTGACAAAAAAACAACAAACAAACAAAAAACAACAAAGAAACAGCATCAGCACAAAATCACAATTGTGAACATGGTATACAGTATACATGACATATATATAATGACGCACGAAATATCGTTGCATACTTGATATATCCACGTTGCTTTATAAACACAAACCAGTTGCTTGACATTGTATGCAGGCATGATTAGAATTATCACATTGTGTTGGTCACAAAATTCAGTTCAGACATATTTTTTTTTGTGTTTTTTTTTTCCATTCTGCAGAATGGAAAACAGTTTTTTTTAATATAATATTAGCAAATTGTAACTAATGCAAGCAATGAGGAGCACAAATCGTCAAACTGTATAATAGGTTCAACCAAAGCTTCTCTTATTAATCTTGCTGAAATAGATAAATAAATATATGAATAAAATAGATAAATTTAAAAATAAATGAATAAATCAATCAATCAATAAATAAACAAATAAATAAATAAGCAAGACAAGTCATTCAATAGCTTGCATTGCGGAAAAAGGGGCATATAAGCATAAAAGCGAAATATGGAAGATGAAACAAGTAAGGAAAAGAATGAATTCCAATAAAATGTGAAATTACATGCTGGGTTCTACCTGTTGATGCCAACTAAGCATCATTCATTCCCTCCTGTTTTCAGGTGAACGTTCAAATCTCCAAATACACGTCAGAGCCAGTGAATTTGAAAATGACTCGTTAGGTTATCCAGTCCGTCCAATATTTGGTTTAATGTCAGAAGAAAATAATTTTTAGAAGTGACTCCCCTTATAAGTAGGCTACTAGTTTGCACAAATTGATTTGCATGGATCAAAGCGAATGCTTTTCAAGAAATAAAATGATTAAATAAAATGAAGCATTATTTTTTCTTAATGTCAGTGTTTTAGTGGGATGATTGAGGCTTGGCAAGTGCTACGAACAAAATATGAAAATGACTTAATTAATTCTGATCTCTTCGGTGAACTTAACAAGCATTTGAAGTAACAGTGATTATTGTCAGAAAATATAACTGTCATAGTCTAATCCCATAATTTTGTCCAGAACAGAAAAGTTTAGAAGTCTAGAAGCAGCTTTTAGCTTTTCTCAGCAGCATTATCAGGTCAGTGAGAAGTGCAGGTCAGGAGCAGTTCAATCTCTCTGGTTAAGACACAAGCAAGATAAAGTTCATCAAGTGCATCTGAAATGAGCTTCATGGAGCCGCTACATTTCGGAATGTTAAACTGCACATAAAATTCAATGCTGTTTTTCTAAAAGTAAAAAGGAAGAACACGGGTCAAACCGACTGAGATTATTAAACTGGCCTCACGTATAGGCCTAACTACAAAAAAGTGGACACAAACAAAGCTCCACCAATAAAGTCACTCAAAACAAATCTTTCAAAACAAATACACTTTGACGTGTATTTCACGAATTTGGAAATAAAACTGACCCTTCTCATGATGAGATTTTGAGTCCAAAAACATATTTTCTTGAAGATGGTCAAATGAAAAGTCGGAAAACGTCATTGGTTCATGGGTTTCGGCCATGCTCTGTCTATTGATTAAACTGACAAATTGCTTCAGAATTATTTGATGTCATAGGTAGTTCATGTTTGTTTTAAAGAGGTAGATCAAAAGCCTATCTCACTTGTCTACTCACGCCTCAAACCTCTGCAATTGGATTCAGGTCTTACAACAGGTCAGGGATGGAGAACGTCGACATTCTGTACTGAGGTGGAGCACGACTATTAGATTAAAATTTACTTTATTTTCCAAGTGGACGGAAATCAAACAATAACTCAATTATTAAAATAATTACAGTACACACTTTATTACAGCGGATAATTATATATAGGGGGAAATAGGCCTACATGTAAAAAGTGTGAGTCAAGCTGTGAGCTACATTGTCCATGCTTGTGGTAATGCCCTGAATCCACTTACAACAGTGCAGATCTGTGGCATAACTTTAACTTTACAATGTGAACAAAATAAAATGTTGAAATGTCTACTATCCTTAGCTCTTGAGTACATTGCATATAATGTAATTTCCTGATTACTAAGACTTACTTTTGTGATGTGAAATTTAGCAGAGAGAAGATTATGTACAGATGCCCAGTTTTTTCCACTCAATGAAAACAGGATGAACAATACTGCGCATCAGGTTCAAAGTTCAACATTGTTCTTTTGAAGATTTTGAAGGAAAGCATTTTCTGCACCAAGCATGTCCATTCAAAATTGAAACAATATTGGCGCTTAAACATATTTGTAAATTGCTACATAAATCTGTTTATGTAAACATACACCAATTGTTTTAGAGTTTGTAGTAAATCAATATGTGTATGCATGTATTGTATGTATGTTTAATGTGAGTGTGTTCCAATCATATACATTATATATTATGTGGACTTGCATGTATGTGGATGTTTATGTAAAGATGAAATGTGTACCAACCAGTCAGTCTTGTCGTTTCGGATTCTTTACGATGTGCTTCTAGTGCTTCTACAGCCTTATGGAAGTGGATTCTAAATGCCAGTCTATCAAATTCTTCACAGTTCAATAACATTGACAATATCCTATTTTAAAACCATGTGCTGAAAAATACATGCTTAATAGAAAGTGACTCCATTTTTTTAATTCAGAGTTTATCTTTTCAGCTTCTTTTTTTTGACCAGCCTGTCCAATTTTTAATCACGTACTGACGTAAATCTTGTTTTCTTAGAATGAATAACCATACAATAAAAATACAGATTGTGCACCAGTGCAGAGATAAAAAAAAGATGTAGTCAGAAGAAGCCCTGTGCAACATATCCAGCTGATGCACTAATCATCTTTTTTAGTAGCTAAACAGTCCTCCAGAAAATCTCCCATTGATTCAAACAAGTGGCGCCTCGTATTTCCTCCTGATAACCCATGATTTTTGTCTGTGTACATCTGGAAAGACAAACAAACAGTGAGTGCAGTTAAGTATTATATCGGTAAGCAGTCAAATATTGTATTGCTGATTCTCACATTTTGGGCCTTTTTTGCCTGTTATGTCGCTTTGCTCTTTCTTTAAAAGACATTAGAACTACATGTCAAAAACAAAGAGTGTCACTTCCATACAAAGGAAGTGAAATCCATGGGAACGGAATGATATTCTCCACACAAATTCAGAAATGCATGACAGTAGTCCACACACTTCTGGGTACCACTGATCGTTTAACCTAGTCAATAAACTACTGTATTAAAGCACCTCCTAAAACAGAATTAATTGAAAAAAAAATAATTTCTATTTCGAAGGGGACAAAAGTTGTATCAGCAGCCAAAGAAATATAGGCCACTGCATGCTTATTTATTCGTATGATCCTGGGCTGAGTAAATAATGGAATATTTATTCAGATAGACCCTGAATTCTGGAATGAAATTCCAGACAGCAAGCTAAAATTTGTTTCGAGAAACCTATGTATAAGCTTTAACAGAAGTCTGAATAGAACCACATGGGTCACAAAGCCACTAAGAGTCCAAAACTGGAAATGAGACAAAGAAAATAATATGTGGCCAGAGAAGAATGTGACATTTATTCAATAAACTTATCCCAACTGTTTGCATATCTGCAGTAAAAATATAAATTTGACGGAATCAAGTTGACAAATGTGTAAACAAAATGCTATAAAATTTTAAGTACCTGAAATTTGAAGTATATGTCTGCTTCTGTTAGCGCTTTGATCAGCTGAGCAGATTGTTGGAAGTGAACATTGTCTGAAAAACAGGGAAAAAAAATTTGAAAGACAAATTAAAGACAGAAGGGAATTGTTTAAACACGTATCATACTATTCCTGTTCTGTTACAGATCAAACAGAAAACTGATCGGACAACTTTTCTTGAGGTCGATGTGAAAATTAATAAAAATCTTTATATGAAGGAAAGACACACACTGTTAGCAGTAACTAATTTTGATTTTTACTATAAGATGTTACATGAAAGTGATGGTTCAAAAGGTCACTAACTATACACACATTATATATCAACAGTTTCTTAAACGTATTATACCTATCATGCATACACACACAAATGCACACATATGTATTATACACACGCACACACACATAGACTTATATTTAGATACATTACCATCAGCTGTGCCATGGACTAGCATGAAAGTTGATTTCTTGAAGTTTTCCACATTCCGTGAAACATTAGCATTCTGAGAGATAAAAATAAGTTGAATGAACCAGGTACTTTACTGAATCAAGGACATGAAATTAAAACACAATTTTCTCAGCACTTTTTTTACCTAAAAAAAACAGCATTGCTCTTAATATTATTGTTTTTAGTTTCACATAATTGATTGTTCACACATCATGTATTTTTTTAAAAAGCAATAACTTTTGTGTGGGAATTTATTCTCCTTTTTGGATTAAGACACTCAAATATAAAATCATGATTTCAATGACTAAAAAAAGAGAAATACTTAAATACTTGGTGTTTTCTTCTGATCCTTTGTGTGATTTGGTGACTTCGTTACTTTTGTTTTATGTTGCCATGCTGTTTGTGACAATGATACTTTTACCTTCAGCCAATTCCTTACAAACTTACCCGGTAGCCCTCCATATTGGATCCCTCCTTTGGCAAGCTCATAAAGCGCTCTGTGTATATGGAATCTGGAGGGAAAATACAGTTGAAAATCTTGGTTCAAGATGGATGCATTGATGATTAATTACAGAAAATGAAAAACATATTTTGGGAACAGCCATAGCTCATTCTTGATTAATTCATGAATAGCATTTTTTTACCCCATTCAGACTGCCAAATTGACTCGCATCGCAAAGGTTGAGGTCAAGGATGATTAAACCAGAATTAAAGGTGAGTTAGAGCTACAGCTAACATATATTATGGCTCCTTTCGCCTTTTACAGACGATCTTAGGGTGAAACTAAATTCATATTTGTTTAACTTGTTGCATCAAGACACTATTGTGATACATCCTAATGTACAAAGATGCATGGGAGATGTAACAATGCTTAATTTAGATAGACTTTAACTAGAAATACATATGCATACACATTAAATGCACGTACCATAATACAACCAGTCAGTAACTGGAGCTACAGATATGCCACACTTGAACTTTTGGGTTTCACGGCCAAGAGCAGCGGCTGTCAGGTAAGCTCCATAGGACTGCAGAATATGAACAGTTGTTGTAAGTTGCAATAATCTATTCATCTAGTGGTCAAGAAAAAAACAAATAGGAAGAAAAAGATGGAGGATTAAAAAAGAACAGAAGATAGGCATAGGATGCACAAAAGGAGGAGAAGGCACTACAGGTGGAACTTTATCTTTCCTTTCCTAACTATCAGGCTGTCTTTCCTTTCCATTTAAAATCTCAGACTTTTTGGGCAGGCATTCCAGAAGGAAGACAGAAAAGTTGAGTTTTCTGTTTGTATGGTCACTTCAGAAGAGCGTATATAACTCATTCATGGCTGTTCTTCTAATATTTTTTGCTTTTCTCCAGGTTCATGTTCGTGACTCACCCAGCCCCATATAGCCATTTTGCTTTCATCCACGTACTCAAGTTCGCTGAAGTACCTGTACAATACAAAGTGCATAGTCAATAGTAATTTAATTTGTATAAACTGTGTTTTAGTCTTCTGATTAATTTTCTTCATCAGATTTTCATGATTCTAATTAAAGCTTTTTTTTTATTATTAACAATTATGACAGTAATCAATTCATATGTTTTTTTTATCTGGCACTGTTCTAAAAAGGTGGCCCAGTGGCCGAATGGTTACAGCGCTGGACTCCTAATCCAAGGGTCCAGGGTTCAAATCCGGGAGGTGATTGTGTTGTGTCCTTGGGAAAGACACTTTACACCATTTTTCTTCTCCCCACCCAGGTGTGAATTGGATACCAGCATATTCTGCTGGGGAATTAAACCTACGACAGACTAGCGTCCTGTCTAGGACATGAAGTAAAAATTATCTGTTTCACTTCACGCTACCAAAACTGGGATAAGCCCCAGCTTTGTGGTCCTCATGGCCTTGAAGGAACTTTACTTTTACTGATTTATCCTGCCTTCACCTCATCCATGAAATAGTGAGAATTGCCTCCATTGATGTCCACATTAACAAAATAAACAACTGAGGGAATGTGCCTTTGAGGTCAGAATAAAGTTGTGTCACAGTGCTGTATTCCTCCTTCTTTGTGACTTAAACAAAATTATTACGATCAAGTCCAAATATTACATAACAATTTATCTTCTAATGAAAACAGAATTCAGAGTTGGACATTGTAGAGTGTAGGGTGAAAAGTCTTTTTGTTTTAATCCTGTAAAAACATAATTTGACCCCATGTAAAAATTGAATCACTGAATTCCTGACATTTCTAATACTCAACGAAGAAACTATAACAATACCAAATCCTTACTTGGCTGCAGTTATAGTATCATCCACCTCGTGTGTTCCGAGACGCAGATAGATGTCATGGGCAAACTTATCACCACGACCCCCAGTTCCACGACCATCAACCATGGCATAAATGATGTCACGTGAACTGGTGAGATATGTACCCCAGTCAATTTTGAACTTTTCCAACACCATTTGAGATCCAGGGCCTCCATATCTGTAGGTGATTAAAATAGCAAACTTATGAACATTTAAGAAAGCCATCTAGGAGGAGAAGGAGAAAAAGGCTGTAGTATTTTTTTTTTTTTTCTGTAACTCTGCAAGAAGCAAAACAACTTTCCTTCATCATACAGAGACAAGCTAGTGATTGAATTTGATTGAGTCATCATTTTGAGTCTGATGGACTATTGCTACTCTTGGTTTGCGTTTTTGTGATGATAAGTAAAAGTGAGCCTTTGTGTCAGAGAAAGATTTTATGAAAAAGGCTTTACTTACACGTCAAGCATTATTGGGTAAGTTAGGGTCTCCTCCAGTTGCAGCACTGGTGGCATCAGCAACTTCGCCCACATCTCTATTGTGAATACAGATATACAACGGTTATTAGTCATTTAAAACAATATTACAAGCACCCCACATAGTAAAACTAAACTGAACAAACTTAGGAAAAAAAACCTCACCACCTATTTGTTTCATTTTAAGATCATAGAAAATCTGTCTGTCTATGTAATTGTTTGCCAGTCTATCCGTCTGACTGCCCATCTCTCTATCTGTCTATATGTCTGTCTGTCTTTCTCTCTCTCTTTCTCTCTCTCTCTTTCTCTCTTATGGCATATTCTCAGATTTGTCAATGCTAAATGTCAGTAAGAAGATAAGACATTTCTAAGAAAAAATAAATAAGATAGATCTATCTGGAAATGCAATTTAAAAAAGTCATACAAGAAATATGAGCTGTCTTAAGAAAAACGAAAAGTAGGGGAACAGACAGAGAAATAGAAGAAAGGTTCTAAACTACATTCAAAAATAAAAAAAATATAGAAGAAATGAAGGCAAGGGCAAGCAAAAATGAAATAAAAATAATTTAAACACAAAAGTTATTTCACTTCTTCCTACTGTTCTGATGAAGGTGACTTACACTTAGTGCGATGCTTCATAATAAAGGATTTGATATCATCATTCTTTTATTTTCTCCTTTTCTCATTCCTTACTGCACTAATTTTTGTGTGATGCATTAACTCTCAAATAAAAAACAGAATCGAATGGTCTTAACAATTAAAATTTGTTTAATCTTTAATAAAAAATCTTAAATGAAAGAAAAAACCTATCAAAATTCATGACTTTTCAACTAAAAAAAAAGACAGAAAGGTTCCCCCCCCCCCCCCCACACACACACACAGATGCACACCATCACCATCACCATCACCACAACCCTTTGGTGACTCAGTATCTCTTTCTTCTTTCTATCTCAATATCAAGCTTTGAATCCCTTTTGTGTCTTCATGCAATGTAACTCGTATTCTTACTTTTCTACTTGAACTACAGTATTCCCATGAAGCAAAAACAAAAACACAAGCAGGAAATGAGGATAACACAACAAACTTACTCTGGCCATTCTCCAGTTCTATGTGTTCATACTTGACCCACGGCATGGCTTTCTTTGCCAGTCTGGCAGCCAGAGCTGTGTTGTTTTCCAGACGCTCCACTTGATCAGAATATCAAGGAACACATTTCAAGTATTGACTTCATTACAATATATTAATAATACATCATGCAATCAACAGAAGTAAATAATGATTCATAGCAAAAGTAAGATACAATTATTAGAAATAATGTCACAATAAGATGAAGAATCAGCAGCGGAACATAGAAACCTACGGACAAAATTAAAGCATACATTACGGACCCAGAAACATTTCTTCTACGATATTTCATACTGTGAATTAAATTAGTCTCCTCAATACATAGTTCTAGACATGCCAATAACACATCATATTTTCATTTCATAACATCAGTTGATTTTTTAGATGGACTATGACAAATCTCTTCAAAATGCATCCCAAATCTATAGACTGTAAAATAAAACTTTCACGCTTAAACATTTGGTTCACAGTTAAGCAAATGTGTTCTAAAACTGACAGCAGTTTGTGTAACAAATAAGCTTTCTTCAAGTGAGAATGTTGTGAGAAAAAAGTGACAACAAACATAATAGTTTCAGCTACGAACAACACAGAGTACATCTCACCTTCTGCTCCATCATTGGTTGAGATAAGAGCGTACTTTGGTACACCTGGTCCCAGACATTCAAGAATGTAATAGGCAGTTGTTGTTGACATAGAAACGTCGTTGTATTGACAGTCTTTATGATAATTACAGGTCAAACAGACTGGAACTGTATCCAAGGTGGCACTGAAAATAAAAGTGTCGTACATATTTTTTTTTTGTGTGTATTTCTTCCACTTCTTAATCAAATTTGTCATCATTAGAGATACTAGACACCAAAATGAAAAGGAAATATTTCATATAAAATGTCAATTAAAGTTTTTACTGCAAAAACTTGGCATTTTCTTTTTTCTTAGGAACATCTCTCAAATATCAGTTAAGAACAAGCATTCCTTATTTATTGAAAATGTTTAATTTCAAAAGCACAACAGATTATTTTTACATGACCTCCTAGATAGGATGTAAATCTGTCATAAGATTCCTTTCCCAGCAGAATAAGCATAAAGCGTCTTTCCCAAGGCCACAACATGGCAACTGTCCCTGATCTGAACCCAGGACCCTTGCATTGGGAGTCCAAAACTACAATCATATGAGCACTGGGCCACCTACTGTTAATCTGCTCATCTCTAACCAACAAATTTGACCCTTTAACCCCCACCCCTACCCACCCTATAGAACACTTGCATAGTTAACTCATTTCTCTCCAAAATACTGTATTGTACACATGCTTGGCCAATCATTTGCTTTGTCTTTTAAAAAAAAAAATAGTTTGGACATGTCACAAGGATGCCTCCAATCAAACAATTTTGGGTGCGTACATTGGCAGATATTCTGGCACCAGATGATGCTGCTGTGACACAGAAGCCTGAGTGCACAGAACATGATGCTTACCACAACTGCCTGCCTCTCGGCACACAGAAGATTGTAATGGATGGGAGAGTAAGGTTAGAGTTGTACAGTTTGGTTGAGTTTTAACTCCTTCAAGGTTAAATAACAGAACAATCGAAATATCACAGCAAAAGACAGCTGCCCAGAGTACCTAAAATTTGCAATATGAAAAGCATCACATACCTGTACAAATGCATCCGTCTAGGATCCTTATGTGGACTCATAAAATAGCTGAAAAAGGAAAGCAATAATGTCAGGGAATGCACTTATTATTATATTCAAAATGATTATCTTTATCACTTTATTTCTTCCTGCATTAAATAAAATTCCTTTCTGGCTTTTATGTGAATAAAGTGAGTTTTCCCAAAATAAGAACATTAAACAGACGCAAGATTTTCTTTAATTTTAGAATAAAGTCTTTTAGACATGGTGAATAAGAAGATGATCCATTAAAAAAAAGTTCAGAAATACAAAGTGGAAAATTATCAGGCAACATAGAAAATGGAAAAAAAAACCCCATAAAACAGTGCATTGAAATAAGGGAAGATAAAAAGTCATTCGAAAAATCAATAGCAATCCCTGGATTCAGAAGCAATAGACAATGAATGAGCATAGAAAATCTCCGTTACCACACAAAAAGGCAAAGACATATTATGCTAAAAATTATGGTCTGAACAGATGAGATGATAGCAAAGAGGTGAAAAGTAGACATGGAAATGAAAAAGAAAACAGAACAAGATTCTACAGGTGGAAAGGTGAATATAACATGACACGTAATTTATAATACCATCAAAGCATCAACTTACACTGTCCCTGTATTGTCATCATAGCCAATGATTTTTGATACTTCCCACTTTCCCTGTGTGAGGAACGTTACTTTGTGTGCTGCGTTTTTCTAAAATAAAAGAGGGTATTGTGTATCAGTGACTTACATTATTATTATAGTATTATAAGCCTACAATTATTGTAATAATTATAGTCATTTTATTAATTGAATGTTACTTTGCAGATAGCAATGTATAGCATTCTGATATTCAGATTTTATTTCAGTGCAATGGCCATCAATAATTTCTAATTGTGAGATTTAAGGCATTTTATGAATGTTATAATGGAATTTACTGATTGACCCTTTTATCATCAAGTTAATGATATACTAAAACAATAGTAGGGAAAGCATTATATCCTGGTGTTAAATAGAATTTTACAGATCAGATGATACTGTTCACCTCTTAGACAGAACATTAGTCTATCATAGTTGTACTTCCCCAGCACCAGTAGGCTACATTATGCTGGAAGGCTACTTAATTCTACCTTAGGCAGGAAAAAAATAAATAGTTCATACATAAGATTTCAACCCATGGTCTTATGGTTGCAGAATGAGCACCCTAACCACTTATCACTGCTGAGCTACTTTAATAAACTGGTGATGTGGTTGTATATATTTACATAAACTCACTTGTATTGTGTGCGGAATTCTTATATACTTATGTTGGTGTATACCCTGCCCTCCCTTGGCTTTTCCTGTCCCTGCCCTCCCTTGGCTTTTCCCCAAACTCCAACCCTCAGTATCAGGCCAGAAAAGGAACGTCATTAAAAATGCTATTGCTTGCTACTAGCACATTGTGCAGGGTCAGTAAAGCTGTAACAGACAGTATTCTCTCCTTAAAGTGATGAAACAACATTTGTCCCAATTCATACCATTTCAACTAGGATAAGTTGTTTCTCTTCGTGCCTTCTGCTCTTGAAAGAACTTTTAAAAATTTAATTATGCTATACATTTATTAAAGTAAAAACAATAAATGCAGTTGTATTGCTGAAACAAGGGAGATACATATTGAGAATTTACAAAAGTGCTGTATGGAACATCTAAATTTAAATTCTTCATTTTCCCCCCCCTCATTTTCAAAATATGCTCTCTTGCACCATGTATTTGCACACCAGCATATACACACACCCATAAACACGCGCAAACACATGAAGTAACCTGTAGAATAAAAAAAAGTATTCAAAGACAAAACTTACCCTGATTTCTACCATAGCTACATGTTTAAAAGTGCCGGCTTCTCCTTCTTTTTGAGGCAAGATCAAAAAGTATCGTGCACCGTTCTTACTGAAAATGGGAGGCTTGAACTGAAATAAAATTACAACAATAGTCATAACTTTATTTCATTCTTTCCCTAAACGATTTCCTCCTCCTCCATATTCTCATCCTCCTCCTCATCATCACATGCCATTACTATCAATCACTGATCACCACAGAACACTGATCTGGATCCCCACTTTATTCCCCCAAACATTTTGAGCAGTCAGTCAGTTTACATGAATAACCTGCTCTTTTAAGTGTTTGAGTTTTTGCTTATTGCATCAAAAACCATGGATAATTTGTAAGTCATTTTAAGACACGTTTAGTATTAGCGTTAATCACAATGAATTAAAACTAACATCCAAAGAAGATGCGTCCAATTGTTATTAACAATCGTAATGGACAAAAGGATAAGGGTTAAGTATTTCTAAAATAATATTCTGAATTATGTATTTTTCAAGACCAAACTAAACGATAATAATAAGTCAGTAAGTATATTGTAGCTCTGTACTCACTACATCAAGCCAGCCAGTCTCTGACTTCACTTCAGAGCTCTTTAAGAAGAAGAGAAGAAAATAACAAAGCTTCAGTAATGTCATTCAAAACTATGTCATAATAATAAGGTGAAACTTGATATAAAAGATTGACTGTAGATGTAATAATTCAATTCTAAACCAATCTGATAATTATGTGAACTCAACAACACGGGTAAGATAAGATTAAGAGACAAGACAAGTGCAAAAACATAAAAACATAAAGAGGATAGGATAGGATAGGATAGGATAAGATAGGAGGGATAGGATAGGATTGGATTGGATTGGATTGGATTGAATGGAATGGGATAGGATAGGGCAGGATTGTATAGGAAAGATAAACTTGAGTATCCTTTACATGAAATCTGGTTCTTATGTTTACATAGTGAATAGAGAATAAAATCATGCTTATCATTATAAACACTATCAAAAAACAAGAAGGAAGTGAAGAAATAAAATGGCACTCGTGGAAGAAATCAAACTTGACCTCCAGGCCAACATACTTTCACTGTCTGAATATTCGACACTCACTGGCTTTTGGCCATTCATACCATCTAAAAAAAAATGCAATCTCAGCTGAGCAAGTGTTCTATCTCAGTATAATATATTTTTAGTGATTCTCCAATTCATTGGCACATCTGGTTGAAAATATTGTGGAAAGATTAAATAATGTTTTTAAATTACACTTTTGCCTATCAATATTATGCAAAGTCTTTACAATTCAGAACAAAAGTGAATTGCAACACATATGGAGGGAAGTCTGAGACGTTTATGGTCTTCTTCCATTTCTGAAACTGAGCACAAAGGCACTTTGGATTACTGTGATTGTATTGCTTGATTCATAAAACATGCCTGCTCTTTTGCAGATTTTGTACATTGTGCAAAACATTTTTGGCAAATTTCCACGCACTGAAGCAGGAAAAATACCCATCAACTGTCACCTATTGAAAGAAAAAAAAACGCAAAAAAGCATAGACTTACCTTTTCACAAGAACCATCCTTAGCTCGACACAAAGTAAAGATGGCGTGGTTTTGTCCTCTGTTTGTCCAACAAACAAGCACCTCCTCATCATTTCTCCAAGCCACATTTGTGAAGTAGTAATCTCTGGAAAAAAAGAATTTTATATTTGAAAAAAGAAAAGTGTAAGATCAGTTTTAACGCCGTGCACAAAATGCCTTTTAAAAGAACAGTTTTTTAAAAATGTATGAGTATAGTAGCATTCCTAAGAAAATGTTGCTTATAATTCAGTGATCATTGATTTCAGTTTTAACTTGGAATATCTAACCGATTCAATGTCTTCTTCCTACAGGCGTAGTAAAAAAGTAAACAAGTAGAATTCCAGCAAAGCCAGCATGGCTCAAGGAGCTGGTTCTTATTCTACTGTTACTTTCAATTCCAAGAAATTGGACAGACCATACTAGGTACCGTATCTTCAATTTGACATTGCCTGTTTTGCATTTAATCTTTTTTCCATCAAACTGGATTTCATACCCATTTCAGGTCTGCAAGGAAAATTATATATACATGTATATACATGAACTTACTGATCTGAGAATTCATCTGGGACTTTGAGATGCCACTCTTGTCCTGTAGACAATCGCACCACTATCAACGTGAATGTAGGGTTCTCAGCTCCAGCCTAAGTAAGTGAAAGGAAATAGGAAATATTAAAAAAATTTTTTTAAAAAAAGAGAAAAAGTGTAGTACGGTTTTGTTTTTTTTACTTGCAGGGTGCAGAATAGCTCAGTCCGTAAGGCGTTCAATTTCTGAACAAATGAGTCCGAATTTGATTCCCACCAGTAGCAGGATTTTTTTTACGAACTTGATCTTTATTCACCCCTGACTCCAACTTGGTAGTGTGGAGTCTGAATGACGAGATCTATTGGAAATGATCTATGAAATAGGAGGTCCCGTGTGAACATTGCGCACTTTAAAGATCCCCTGTGTATACGTAAACAAAAATTATTACAACTTTCTAAATTAAATGAAAGCCTTACTTCAAGGCTGTAACTTTTCACGTGACACACTGTTGTAAACTCCATGGAAAAGACACACTTTCATTCTACTTAATACCAGAACACCAGCGCAAGTGGTGACTGCTTTAGCACCTGAAGTTGGCCTATTTGAATGTTATCTTGGAGAACACAATCAACATTTTTGCATCAAAGAGAATTGGTTCTCTAGTAAATACAATATATTATTTTCCAGTTGCTTTTAAATAAATGTTTTCACCTATTCAGTTTTACAGCTGTGAAATTTTTAAAACTTGGCAGTAAAAGCGTTTGTCCTTGGAACTTTAATCTGGTCATACAGGCAAAAAAGAATTGAATAAAATATCACAGTGGGGACAAACATACGTTATAAATCATACAAATATAATTATAAATAAGTTATAAATCATAAAAACATAAACTACACTGTAGCAGATGTTATAGACAATGAGATGACGGGGACGGAAAGGAAACAAAGGTAACAGAATGTTCAACCAGAGATTTAATCAAAAATATGGATTTTTGTTCTTTGTGCTGAGTCTATTGATCCTGCTCTATTGATCTATGACCAGACCATCCATCTGTAAACATTCATATTTCCTGAAAAAAAATGTGTAATGGATTTGATATTTATTGTCATTTTTTTCTTTTTCTTCTTCTCGTTTGCTCAGAGATGCGTTTCTGCATCTCAAACAAATTATGTTGCTTTGTGTTACAAAACTTCCAGCCTCCTGTGGAGTTTTTGTGCTGCAGAGTTGTCCTAGCCCCGTGTCTGCAAGGATAGTGATTTATTTAAAGTACACTCTTGCAACATTAGGCTAAGGAAGGAAAATCACTTTTAAAATTTCTTTTCCAATCTCTCTCTCTCTCTCTCATTCTCACTCTCTCTCTCTCTCTCTCTCTCTCTCTCTCTCTCTCTCTCTCTCTCTCTCTCTCCCCCCCCCTCTTACGTTCTACCCCATGTCTCCTC
>JBDFRD010569284.1:0-29525 GCA_039654405.1 Bullina lineata | reverse complement strand
TCTTCTTCTTCTTCTTCTTCTTCTTCTTCTTCTTCTTCTTCTTCTTCTTCTTCTTCTTCTTCTTCTTCTTCTCTCCTCCTTCTTCAACATTAATTTTTCTCCTTCAGGATTTGTTGTCTAAATTGTGTATCTCCTTTCCTTCATGCTCTGATTTACTCATTTTTTTCTTCACAAACACATTTTCACACTGAAGCAGAAACTGGTTAAACAGAACAATGTGCACAGCTGTTAAGGCCCAGGGACAAAGAAGGGTTTGTCGTGTTGGTGCTCCAGAACAAAGGGTTAAGGGTCAGAGTTTGACTGTCACAACTAACAGCTTCGTAATTTGGGTTGGACTTTAAGGACCTTCATGTAGTCTTGACATCATAGTAGTTCCATGGAGCCAGGAGCCTGCAGTAGTTTTAGTGCACAGATCGTCTGTTAGAGTTGACCATGTAAGAATATCATGCATACGATCGCTTAAAGTACCAACAAAACAAAGTCATATTTATGTGTTACTTTCAGAGCAAAACGGATCAGATTTTTTTTTTTTTTTTTACATAATTCTATTTTCAAAAGAATCAATGCAATTGATTGTCTCACTTTATCTGATTTTACGGAATAGTTGAGAATAAATTAGAGTAGTCAGAATCATCAAAGGCTCAGGGTTTGAGTCAAGGAGTGAGAGAATCTGAAGGTTAGTTCTCCTCAAAACTGGTCGGAATGGCTGCACAAGTGTCAGTGCCCTGTGGCTGAGCCCTTGGAAGTCTGTAGTGGGAATAGAAAGGAAGTGAACTCATGTACATTGTTTGTATTTCCCTCAGTTCAAATGCTGTGGATTCAATTCCTATGAAGACTATCACAGAGAGAACAAGGACTATGGCTGCACCTCCCAGAAACCAAAGCAATGCAGAGTCCCACAGTCCTGTTGCCAGAAAAAGGAGGTGAGTTTGAATGAACAGAGACATCGGTGTTTCATTCATAACTTACACAGTGAGGTTTAAAGGCTGTAGGTTCTCAGTTTGGTCTGAAAAGTGAAATGAGTAAACAAAAGGTGCTTTTCAACTTGAGTAAATTCCTGTAAGTTCCTCCAAGTCCTATGAGGTCCAAAGAACCAAAGCAAATTTTGGTCTTGGCAGCATAAAGTGGAAGCTGTGATTTGTACATCATCTCTTAAACAGGATACAAGTCTGCCATAGGTTTACTTTCTCAGCAGAGTAAGCCAGTACCCAATTTGCACCTGGGTCTGGAGACGAAAAATAATATGACATGTTTTTCACCTTTGACAGATGTAGTTGTATGTGCCTCTAGTGTCACCCGCTGAGTAATCAGAGCAACAAACAACCTATGTAGTCTCACTTTCTTGAAAACTCCTCACCTCCTTCCCTTTCTACTTTTCTCTCTCTGTTCCTAGGGTGTTGCTTTACCTGATTCCTGTGGCTATTACATCATGGGCAGCTCAAGGGTAAGTCAATGTCTTTGATTAGCTGAGTTTTATTTATTGATTGATGGAATGATTTATCTATTTCTTTGTTTGTTTGTTTGTTTATTCATTTATTTATATATCTTTTTTAATCATCCTTGTTTTGATTTTTTATACATGGAAAGCAATTAGAATTGAATAGAGCTTCATATGACTGAAACAAATAGAATTTGGTAGAACAATCGGTGCTGTATTGTCCATTGAAAGTAATACGTTATATTATATTTATAGTACAATTATACTGAAATAATCATCCTGTTTGTGATGTACATTCGTGAAGACATGCTGCTGTGAGAATGTGTTCTGGCTGATCCTAAGAGCATGTTGAAATGAAGGAGGAAAAATCCTACTCTTTATGTTGCCTGCTTTCTTCATAATTAATTTTTTTGTGTATTGTATTTTTGTCTTGCCCTTTGGCGTTCCTCACCAGGCATGCATGCAATATAATTACTCTTAAGCCTATTTTCTACAAAACTTGCCATGTCTGGCTGAACCTGATGTGTCTGGCTCTTCTTGTTATTCATAAAAACTTCACTCAATGTGCACACTTCTTTTACATTGCATGCACCATGCAAGGGACAATGTGATACATGTATATCAGAAAGCTTATTTGTTTTTTTTCTTATCGTCCTTCCTGCAGATGTACAATGATATCTACCAGGACGGCTGCACTAATGCTTTCCTTCAGTGGCTCATGAAACACCTGGATTTGGTGGGGGCTATTGCTCTGGGCTTTGCCATCCCACAGGTGAGTTTGGGGCGAAAACACCTCTTCCTGTGAAATACTGAATGATTCTGTGCTGGTCTGTGATAGTGTGACTGATAGCTTGTTGGGACAGGGTTTGAAATCTTTATTTTCTGAAAAACGTCTCAGTACAGAAGTTGAAGAGGTTGAATATTGATGACACGAGAGCAGACTTTTATATTCAGGCTCAGCTATATTACTAAAACACTGAAATGTAATTCCAATAGGTGGATTTCATCCTTTTTTTTCTCTCTGTTGAGGTTGATGATCAGTGCTAAAGCTTGAGTCAGTTTTCCATTCAATACATGTTCTGTCTCAAACTGTGCAGCTGTTTGTCTTCACTTTTGTCTTCACTTCACTGTTGGGAGATATGCAAGTTTACATTCAAACAAGTGTAGCAAAAGTCTTTATCTCACTGTTAGAGCATCTTGATAGTTGTAAATGTAATGGGAGCTCAATGGACATGTATCCATATCACAGTCTTTGTATTAGGATCAACTTGTCAGTAGAATTAACCCTTTTTTTCTGTTAACTTTTTCAACAGATCTTTGGAATTCTCTTGTCATATTACTTCTTGAGGAGAGTTCAAGAGTACCGAGTTTGGTACCGCGTTGATAACTTCCGCTAGTATCTGGCACCGCAAGCTCCTTGGAAACTATCCCAGATTTCCTGGACCTTGACAGAAAAGCTGGTCTTGGAATGTTAGTGGCAACTCCCCCTCCCCATCCCTCTACTCACCCCAAAACTTCTGTGTGGACCATTTTTTATTTTGTACTTATTCTAATGACAACATAGGGATCAATGTGTTGCCTTTTCGTCTATTATCACTGAGTTATTCAAGACAAAGAGTGGAGATTTTTTTTTTTTGTTAAGAAAAATGTTTTTGTTTTTTTTTGGTGTTTCAAGCCTGATGCTGCTTGTATCGTTTTCACTTTTTACATTGTTACTATTTGCCCTCCTGTAATGTCATCAGACATTGTTTAACTTTATCAGTATGAGCTGAGTGGTTTATTTGCTTGATTTTGCAGATTTACAGAACGTGGTTACTCCTTTACATACTTCTAGTAAGTAAAAGCAAAGCCAACCGAAATTTTTTTGATGGTCATTGTGGTACAAAAATGTACACAAGCAGTTTTTAAAAAGACATCTTAAGCAGCTTAGAGAAAGAAGAAAAGAGAAGGAAGAAGTATTATTTTGACATGTTCAGTTCAGGTCAGAACTCACCTTATAAAAAGGTGAATCAGACACATTTGTGTTTTAAGAATCGTTCTATTGCTGGTGTCTGACTGCACACAGGAGGGGCTGGAAGGGACAAGTTACCACCCTTCATCATTTGTTGCCCAATGATTCTTTTTGATTATATATTATTTTTGAAAAAAAAAAAAAGCATTTACACGCTGCGGTTTTGATTAATGGATTTCATTTTTGTTTTTCCAATTGTTTGCGTGAAGGTAAGACTTGCTGTCATTGTCAAAAAGGATTCTAACAAAGAAGCAGCAGCCAAAAAGCAGGATCTTCTGTCATGAAGTGCCATGAAACTGGCATCAGTACGATAAATGTGGACTCTTTCAGAAGACTAAAAGATCATTGGTGTGTTGTATTGCAATTTTATGAGCACTGTCTGCAAGAATATTCCTTTGATCAATACTGTCATCAGTCATAGCTGCATCCTCTGGTTATTTATTAAAAGATTATGATCTTCATCCATGGTCAGTTAACATTTAATGTTGATATGTTGAAATGCTTCTCAGTCTTCTTCTGCATACTGCTCATTGCTTTGTCTCACCGCAACAGGTAGGAAACTCGCTAATACTTTGTGAATAGTTTTCAGTAATTGCTTTTAAATGCTTATAGCTTTTACATTTTTTAATATGTGTGACTGACTCCACTTCGATATTGTTTCAACTTTGGAGCCTTAAGTCTTTAGAGCACACCTTGCAAGTTTTTATTTATTTACGGATTATGGTAAAATTCATTATATTATATTTTTCGTTTTGCTTATTATTCATCTTTCAATATTAGCCTATAACCATTCCAACAACGACGTATTGTTCTCTACAAATTCCTTTTTCATCTTTCCTGCATGCATCCATTGCTTTGCCTGCAATGTGATTATATTAATTATAATGAGTTAAAGCTTCAAACTGGCTTTTGTTTCACACATGATTTTCACATTAATGTTGTCATATGCTCCTGTACAAAAATATTTTTTAAACTACGCGAGTCTAGTCAGAGTTTTATATCTCCAAGAATGTTTCATTTTAAAGACATAATATGTATTTTTGTCACAAACTTAATTAAGTGATTACATGTCACATTAAACAGTTTTTATTGATATCTTAAAAACTGTTTTTAATCTATGGCTGTCAACTGTTACCATTTTTGAATTATCATATTTTTGTGAATAAAAAGAACTAGAAAAGTAGAGAATCAACCAAGAACAATGAGGCAAAGCTGCCATGAGTTGCTGACTTGAGAGTTGAGTATTGTTGCATCAGGATGATAACAACTGCTGTACTTGACACGAAGAGTAAATGCTACTGTAGACAAGGTTTGTAAAGAAATAGATCTAGGTCCAACATTGTCAAATATAAAATTCAGACGGAACTCACTAAATTGATGTCTTACTAGTAAAGCCCCAGAGTTGCAATATTTAAAGCCTGTCCTGATGTGCTAGCTGTTATATTCCTTCTGCACCCGCACTAAGTTTCCTCTCCAATTCACCATTTAATCTAAAATTTCATTTTATGTGAAATAAATTTACAAAGAACTTAATTTTGGAAACAAAAGGACTTGAGAACAGCTTTATCCTTTGAATAATTCATGTGTTTTTTTTACAGTAAAAGTACATGTCAAAATGATTTGTTAATATATAATTATTCATCCTGAACAAATAAGTTCTTTGACATTTAGTATATTACACGTTAACGTCCTTTTTAGTTTAAGCTGCAATAGGCAAGGCGTAGCACATTACATCTCAGCCAGTCTTCTCTAATGTGGTCCCTTGCTATCAGTCAAATTTGGCGCCATACGATATTCATGTAGCTTCATATGAAAAGGTTAGTAACTGAAAATCAAATTTTGAAAAAAAAAATACACAAGGGATTAGTTTTTATTTTCCCCCATAGTCAATTTGTTCTTTTATTTGTGTGGTTTGATTTTGTGTGAGAATTCTAATTCATTTCAGTTTATGTTGTTTGGGTCCTTGGAAAGACAATTTTTCTCTCCCAACCCAAGTGAAAATTGATATCAACATTTTCTGACAGACTAGCCTCAAGTCTAAGAGATGATGTAAAAATCATGTTGTGCTTCACACTACCAAAATCAGAATAAGCTCTGGTTGTTTGGGCCAAATGGGTTTGGAATCAACAGTAATGTAAGTACAAGTGAGATGTCTTTTGTTCCTCCAGTGAGGAAAATAGTTAATAGTTTCCATTTTTGTTGCGTTAAAATATTCATTCTTGTACCTGTGGAAGAGCTGATCTATTTTTGTCGAATATATCACTTCAACTTTCAGATTTTATTAACATAAAATAAATTTATTTTATTTTTTATGGTTTTATTGAAATCAGCAGTGACCTCTTTTTTAAATGAAAATTAAGTGATTGAATTCTTTTATGTTTTATGTACATAATGATAATACAGATAATTTACCCAATTTATAAAATTCAATAATTCAAAAGAAAAATATGGCACTGCTAAATTTTAACAAGAAATCCATGAAAAAAAAATATATTTTTTTTTACGAACAAAACATAACTTAAGTCATGAAACAAATATTGATAGAATATTTGCACTGGGTTCTGCTCTATTTGTATGGTATGATTTAAAGATTGGCAGAAGTGTCGTTAAGTTTCTCTTGGGAAGTGATTGATATGGCACAGAAAACATTTTCTCTCTTCTGCTACTAATTTCAATCTCAAGTTATTTATCATCCTGATATCTTGAAAAAACTAGGAATTCAAGTATGAACAGATCTCTGCAACATGTGTACATTTATTTAAAAAGTGGCCCTTTGTATTAATTTCCTTGAAGCACTTTAATGAAAATAAATCATTACCTTTTTGATGATTTGCAGTTGAAAATGGTGGACAGTATTGAACTACTTATAATTTGTGAAGGCTTATAAAAGCTTATCTTTTCTTTACTTTTTTTTTGTGTCCACATTATAATGGGTTATTTGAATAATGAACAAAAAAAGTTATTTTTTATTATAATTATAATGTATTTTGAATTTGATCTGGATATAACTGTCTCTTAATTTTATATTTTGATATTGTGATGTTAAGTATTAGATATTGCTGTTTTAATTGATGTGAATACCACGTTTTATTACAAGATTCTGTCCATTTTACCACAGTAGTACCAATCATTGATGAACTTTTTTAGCCGGTTGATTTTTTATCCCCCATGTAATGTTGTGATCGCGAGCAGACCAAAGTGGGATTCCAAGTGGATAAATCCAGTTTTGTAACTTTGGCATGTTACAGAAATAAATTGCTTATGTACGGTAGTCAGATTTAATCAAGCATCAAAAAGCAAAGACCTGACAACCATGGTTCAAATGTTTTTTCTAAGGGCAAAATTATTCTAAAGCATTGTTTTGCAGTATCCCCCTATTGTTATCAAACCAAAAGATGTTCTCATAAGAGTCAAATTGTCCAGGTCCACAGAGCAACCAAGATGGCACTTGAAGAAAAGAATTTCGGGTCATTTTTTTCTCTCCTCCCATAAATTTTTTCAGCCCGTCAAATTCATCCTTTTCTGTACTGGCTGATCTCCTTGCTTCCTGCAAGATGAGGCTTGCAGAAGGAAGACATTGTTGTGAACTGTTTGAAGGTCTCCTTGTATATGTATAGTCATAGTCATATTGCTGATTCTCCCTCATGATAAACTGTTGAATGTTTATTGACATTTTTTCCTTCTCATGGTTTTATAAAAGTGTTATAAAAATAAATTAATAGAATTAATTCATTTAGTTCATTTTTGTCACAAAATGTTTCATCCGGTTGTAATGCCACAAGTACAACTTCATGTCAGTTTGACAACTATACTTTACAAATATTAGATTGATGAAACTATGTGGGGAAATATTCTTGTGCAATATAAAAGGGCACGTAAAATTCTTTGTGACTATTATGTCAGCTCAGTCAAATTGAGTAATTGCTCTTACTTTTGAAGGAAGACTTACAATATTTTTTTTTTTATTTTTTTTATTTCCATTATTCTAAATTCCTTGCTTAGGAAAGAAGACTTGTATAAAACATTCCACCGTACAGAATAAATTACCACCAATATAAAATTGAAAATTTGTGCCATTGGGCAATTTTATATAACAATACTCATTTACATGCTTATACTATTGTTTGATATTAGATTTGCACTTTTGCTTCTTATTTCCATTGGTACCTTTTTAACAAATATAAATCTACAAGATCTGAAAATCCACTGCATCGTATTTCATGCTGGAGTAATTTTTTTTACTATTATTATTCATTATTTACATCATGTACTGTAGTAATCTACTTTTGCTTGTTTTATGTGCATAAAACAGGAGCATTCTGAAGCATGTCTTTAAACAGTTTTTTAAATGTCATTCTTTGCATTTTACACAAAATACCTTTTCTTCACTATTCTTTCTTTAGATTGTTCATTGTTCCACAAGGACTCAGGATTTGTTTTGCATAATACATGCATTTATAATGAGAATTTCTTCTAAAATGTACACAGATGTAAAAAGTAGCAAGAAGAACCAAAAAAAAAAAATGTATTATAAAGCTTTAAAACTGAATGTTGAAGAATTGATCAGTAATGAGTATGACTCATACATAATATATAGTGATTCAAGAATGTTTCGATAAAATTGGAATTGTGATTGTATAAATGAAAATGAAAATCTAGAGATCGTTATTGCATAAGAAATGCATTGAGATACATGTAATTCAATTTCGACTCAAATAGTTTGTCTACACTAGAGCTTGTCATTTTTTTTTTTCTTAAAACCCCAACATTTTCATAGTTTCTCATATCGGCAAGAACAAGGGTGAATGCACATCCCAAACTTACACTTTGAAAATAAACTTAAACCCATTAACCACAGACCTGTGTAAAGTGAGTTTCTCTTTAACATTGTCTGTTTGTGTTGTGCTTCAGTGCTAAATTAGTTTGCTCTGTTTTCAGGGTCACTCGGTAAGTGTCAATCTACAGACATGTGGTGGAATATTGTTGTGTGGATCACATTGGGTTTCTCCAACTCTTGTGGAAAAAATTATTGTCTGAAGTCCAAAGTAATTCACTATCACTGTTCTATTCCTTCTGCCAGTTAGATTGACACACACATTGCACTCTGTTCACAGCAACAAGCAACTCGTGTTCACTGGACAAATGACACTTGACTTTCAATTATTTACCTTTTTTATAATTATAATACAATTTGGACTTTTTTTCAATGATTTCTTTGTTCATATTGCAGACCTTATGTAGGGGGCTCAAATTCCAGGTCTCTGCATTAACTTTGAAGAAAAAAAACCAACAATATATATTTGGGACGAAAAGCAACAATGTTTATTCACTGAGAATTAGATAATCCATGGAGAATACACAAAGCGGCACAACAAGAATCTTGTATCGTCCTACACAATGGTACAAAGTTGGATGTCAACACACATTTCTTCAACATCAAGTCTAGTCTTTACCTCAACTTCTTGCTGCAATGGTCACCTCAAAGGCTAAATTGAACATCAAATGCTTTGACTGGAGGACAACAGATCAAAAGAAGTTGACAAATATGAGTTACCAGCCACAACTAGTGATGTTCCCCACAAGATATAGGGTCACACTTGTAACTGATCAGCACAAAATCATTCAATCAATGAATGTGGAATACACAAGTCTCTTTTTTTGTGCAGCCCGCTGTCAGCTTTAGAGATATCACTTTCTCTGCAAAAGGGTCTGTACTTTGTGTCTTGGTCCCCACAAGA
This sequence comes from Bullina lineata, assembly GCA_039654405.1. Taxonomy (NCBI): domain Eukaryota; kingdom Metazoa; phylum Mollusca; class Gastropoda; family Bullinidae; genus Bullina; species Bullina lineata. The sequence continues at coordinate 20,338 of JBDFRD010569284.1, read as the reverse complement.
CAGGGAAGAAAAGCAAACTGCACACATGAAAATAATGCTGTCTCCAGAGGACCAAGAAGAGATTAATGCTCAGTCCTAATTGCCTTGGCCAGTTTTTAAAACTTTTGAAGAATGGTTCGTGGCTGGTAACTGATGGCTGACAATTTCTCGAGTGTGAACGTGACCTCAAACCCATGTATGTACTTACAGCTTTAATCTCTTTTGTCATTCAATGTCGGTTAACAACGACCAATCTATTGAACATATTGAGGCTGCCGTGGCAGCACACTTCACAATCAATAAAACATGGACACTTTTGAGCAGGTCAAACAGAAATGCTGGCGAAAGTCCAAAGCTGTTTCAACCTAATCTTCCAAAATTTATGAGTATGAAACCTTAAAAAAAAAACAAAAAGAAAAAAAAACACACATCCAAAACAGTACAACCAAAATGTACAACAAATGCTACCTGCTTCATAAATACATCTTTTTGTTTTGTTTTGTCGTCAATGTTTTCAGGGAAAAGATGTTCAAAAGATATGGAGTAAACACTGTGTCTCATTTCTGGTTTAATAGGAGTTTGCATGAGCTAAGGGTCATCTAAGTGACACCTTCATGAGATTACAACATCAGAAACAAATTGAAAGACAAACAAAAACTATACACAAACAGTAACTGCGCAGTCCTCTTAGACTCCATGAACAGTTATTATTGTACAAAACACGAAGAGGATAACCATGGACTTGTCACAGATGCAATAGGTATTACAATCTGTATTGTTTATACTGTAAAAGGGGGCAGAATAGCTCAGTCAGTAAGGCGTTCACTTTCTGAGCACATGGGTCAGAGTTTGACTCCCGTGAGTGGCAGGATTTTTTCTGCGAACTTAATGATCTTTTCTTTATTAATGCCGAGCTCTATTAGAGATGAGCTATAAAATTCAGAGATCCCTTGTGTATGTTAGACACGTTAAAGACCCTTTGACAGTCTAAAATCGTACAAGAGTAGGCAAGTGCCGCTGTCCAAGCAAAATTTAACATTCTACCCATGAACGTCTCACTCTCTATGTGGACTGCAGGTCAGACAAGTTCCAAACGTATTGACCAATGTCTTTCCTTTGGAATAAAACTAGTATGACCGAGACAGGAACAGCGCCTCTAGGCAAAGCCTTGTTTCTAAGTAAGAGGCTACCCAGGCAGAGCAGTGGCATAGCTGCTTCGATCGTCTGTGAAAAACGAACAGAGCCATACATACATTTACTGAAAAGTGCTACTTCAAAATTATGAAATAATCAAAGCAAATATATACTGAGTGAAAAACACGACTTCAAAAACATATTACTGTCAGCAAAAGGTGCTTGTAGTGAATGCACTGAGTGAACACTTTTGTTAGAAGTTTTGAACAGAAGCTTGAACTCAGTACACTAAAATAAACCATGTCAGACAGAATCAATTCCAATTTTACTTTAACAAAACACTATACTGTAAAAACAAACAAACAAAAAATATATATACGTATTATGTGAAGAAAGACTTTTCTAGTGCTGTGAATTCAGCCACACATAATAAAGGTTATATAAAAAACATTCACAAAAGAAATGTTGAAATTCTGAGCACAACAGCCACACCAACAGAGTTTGTCATATTGGAAATGATTCAGCAGCTTTAAAACGCAACAGGAATGCCACTATCATGTTTGAGAACACACACAATGTGTTCAGGCTTCCCTATCAGAAGTACATGGATACCGTAACTATAAGACCAAACCAAGTAAGACACATCAGAAAATATATACATGTACATTCACACAATGATACACGTTATCTCGAGGCAACGCATTATAATGAAAAGAAGCTCATGCATGAACAAGGTATTGCAGTTGTCACATGGTCAGAACGTTGGACTCCCAATCCAAAAGTCCAGGTTCAATTCTGGACAACTGTGTTGTGTCCTCGGGAAAGATACTTTACACTGCCCCCTCACCTCAGGTGCCAATCAGTATTGAGAATTCTGCCGGGGAAGTAAACCTACAACATGCTTGCGTCCTGTTGTGGAGATGATATAATGATAATTTGTTCCGCTTTATGCTACTGAAACCAGGACAAGCTCTGTCCCTCTGGGTCTTGAGGGAACTTTACTTTGTCATCACATGGGAACTGTATGAGCACTGCATACATTGATAAGCATCTGCAGAAGGAGAAATAAGCCACAGTGTTCAAATCAAGAAGCAACTAAATGATCTCAGGCATTGTTTCCATTTCCCCCAGTTCATTGCTGGTTAATTCATGTCACGAAGTGCTGAATTTCATCAACCATTCCATGGGTCACAAGTTCATAATGAGGAACAAAACTTGTGACTTGAATAGCAATATTTCCTTTGGCCCTGAAATAATATATTTTCTGGTCTACTGTTCCGCATCTCATAATCGAAAAGATGCCTCCTTACAAAGTTAATCACAAAAAAAGTGATCTTCAACGTTAGTTTTAAAGAAAAAAAGCAGACAAAAATTCAAACATACAAAGCGCCTGAAAAATCCATAATTCATCATGCAAGCTAAGATCCTCATTCACTACCAATTGCCCCTTGATCAGTGGAGGTGTGACAGTGAATGATGACAGTTTCATTCCCTGCTTCTTTGGAGGGGTTTACACTGTTCTCATGAACATGAGAAAAATGTGTGTATCCACCGGCACACTCTAAGTGTACTCGTCATTAGAGAAAACATGAATAAGACCAACAATGAGAAAGTAAAACTCATCGTGTCACAAATCTTTTCACAGGAAAAACAATGATTTGCACATTTAGAACACAGAGTTTTTAAAAAAAAAGGCAAAATATTGATGACTTTAAACCTGTTCACTTTTGCATCACACTATTGACAAAGAACAAAATATTTTGTATGAATATCAACTACAGCAATACATTTTGTTGGCACGTCTCTTACATGAACCCTTTTTGTATTCAAAACTCCTGTATCAAATTTCATCAAGGCACTGCCCACTACATAGGCACATCCACGCAAGAGCAAAAGCTTACACACTGCCCCTAGAAGGGAACCATCAGTGCAAAGTCTCTCTGTATTATGCACTTCAAGGTGTAGCCAATTGTAAAGCCGGGCTATGGTGCATGACAAATGAAATACTTCAGATTAAATGGATTAGGGCTCAAGAGGAACATGTTTCCAACCAAAGTAGTATTTGCAAAATGTTAGGAAAACAAAACTGAAAAGCAAAATAAAAAAAAGTCAAGCCTTCTCTTTGCTCGAGATTTCTGCATTTCACAGAAACCAAAAACAAAAGCAATACCATGGTCAGACTTTGATGGCGTAACACTTACTACATGTATTCTTTGGAGGTGCCTCTCAATGATGAATAGGAGTCAAATAGATCCTTTTTAATGAAGAGCATAGCATTGCAACAACAAATATTGAATTATATTTTTTTTAAAATTCCCCTTCAGCAGTTTTAGTCATCAGATGATGCCATAAGAAATTTCAAATGACAATTTGAAAACATTCAATGCCTAAAATTTGATTGTAAACACTGTCAGTGTCACAATCCAAGCAGGACACTGAGGATGACTGGGACATAACATGTGTGACATGTCCTCCAGTTCACTACCTGGAATTGTCTAGTCTACAATGGAGACTTCGAGAGAGACAAAATAGAAGAAATTCAAAAAAGACTAGACAGAGAAAAGCCTGTACTGGATACTGAACTTCCAGAGAATCAAAACCTGCAGAAAAACTGAACAAATAGTGAGAAATAAATGATTTAGCTCAAACCTATAGACTGGACTGAAACGCTTTTCTTTGCATTGGATCAGACTAAAAAAAACTAATAAAGTAACCATATTCATAATCAGATGCCATATCTCAAACTCAATGATAAGCCATCACGTTTGGAAGAACGGAAAAAACTTTGGTAACAGGACATTTTTGTTTCCCTTTCAACAAGATCCAACGTTTTGAAAAAAACCATTCAGGCAAAGCAGGAAATAAAAATAATACAAAAAAAGCCCTCCATCAAACAATGAAGTAGCACACTCTACTTGTCATACACAAAACACATGACTAAAATTGCTAATTTCTTATTCTGATAAACATGCAAACATAAATACATTTCTTACACTAGCGAATACAGCAGAATGTATATCAGAATAACATTAAAATATTTCCAGTTTTAATGCTTTCCCTTCATAAAGTTCAAAGAGTTGTTTTGAACATATATGAGATTTTTCAATCTTCACTTGTTTTAAACCTTGAAGCACATGTCATGAATACATTGTTGTTGATTATGCAAGATAGAATGATACAGTGAACCTAGGATCAACGAGTCATTGCATTCAACAAGCAAAATTAAAAGCCCTGTTTCTTCTCAACATTTGCCTTTGTATTTGTACCTGGGATAGAAGAGTAACAAAATCTACCAACCTCAATTTTAACGAGGTAATCTTCTTAAAATCGGGTCTTCTCATCCCTATCTGAAGCAACGCACAGAGAAATGAGAGATCCATTAGCTAACTATGAGGCAATTCATGTGTGTTCACTACATCAAAAGACAATGCCAAGCCAGCTGCATCAATGTGAGGCCCAGGTGCTTTGATGCCCACACCACAGTGTGTGTGACTGCTTACACGGAGAGTGGATGGTAGTGACAGGGTGGGGGAGGTGAGCTTCATTCACCCAAGTGTAGGTACGAAGGACAGTGAGGAGAGGGACAGTCGAAATGGGAGCACTGAGTGCTAATGCTGTTGTATTACATGTGTAGCTTTCTAGCCTCAGGGGCCTGGATTCTAGGCTTCGCTCGAGAAAATTGAAAGGGAGGGGCTTTTGTTTTTCAACTGGCCAACATAGATTCAATGAGATCTCGGATTCGACAAGGACAAAGGACAGATCTCCATGACCTCGCTATATCCCAGGTTCACTGTAATGTACAGTAGTCTCTGCATAAGAAACCATAAAATCCAACTTGAAGTCTCAGTCCAACATGATATTTTTACCATGTATCGTATACATAAAAGCCACTTCAAATGAAAAGACTTGTCCTTAAAAATAAGGTTTTCTCCTTGGTTTATTCACCAAAATTATTTTAAAAAAAAAGAAAAAAAGGAAGGCTTGTTGTATTGCAATTGAATGATGAATTGTTGTATGTGTCTGGTTAGCCTTTTGTGTAATTTCGGTTTTTAAAAAACGTGTGAGAAAGTTGGAGATTAGGCGGCACAGATGAGGCAAGGAGCTGAAAAAGAACTTATTCTATTGGAAAGCTGGCAAGGGTAGATTTGTACTGGTGCCCTGATACGTCACTAGGCAAGACAAAGATAATAATATATTATATGATACCCGATCACTGTTCAAAAAGAGTTTTTAAAAAAACAGCTGCTGAGTTGTTTTCCAGCCAAGACTTATTGAACCTCTGTGAGACTAGCTAGATCACGCCCCTACACTACAAAGTTCTTTCAAGGCTTATAATTATATGACCCATAAAATTAAAGTTTATACTTGTTTCAACATCTTTCTAAAAGATAGAACATGGTTGCTAACCAGATTTGAACTCTCACCCTTCAGTTGGGAATCCAATGCTGTAACTACTAAGCCACCTTGAATTACAAAGAAAGACAAGGAAATAGAGTGACAAAGTTTTTCTAAATCTGGCATGAACTACTTTCTTGCACCTGCTCAACACTGATCAGTGCTTATGATCAAATGAAAGTAATCACAGAACTGGGTTAGCAGAGAACACACATTTTTGTCGTCTTTGCAAGACAAAACATGTTCTCTTACTCCTTTCTATTTCTTTGGAAGTTTAGTTCTCAACAGACTTATATTACTTATATTGTCTCCAGAGGGAGCCGAAGGCTCTTAGTCAAGAGACCACTGTCGTGTTTGTTCTTAAACACACATGCGAGGGATGATCAAATATAAATCTCCCTGACTATGAAGGGGTGGTTCGATTGTCATGAAAATTTCTGGGTTTGGACATCATCCAATTTCATTACGGTATGAAAAAAACCCAGGAAATTTCTGTCCAGTAATTTTGATGCTATTGAGCCCCAAAGCACACAAAGTCATCAGCTTTATTCTCAAGGAAGGTGCCATATTTGACTTCATAATGGAAAATATAGAGATGCGCTCTGTTATCAAGTACCTTTTCCTACAACGAAAAACACCAACTGAAATACATCAAGAAATGTCTGAAATGTTTACCAATACATGTCCATCACACTTTGTGACAACATTCTGGGTAAGAAATTGAGGCTCACTCTCGTCGTCCTCAAGATGCAATCACTGACGCCAATGTGACGAAAATCAGGCAAATTGTCTTGTCAGATCGGAGAATTATCATAAAGCAGATTGTAAACGAAACCTCATTGTCATATGGGCCCGTGTGGACAATTCTGCATGAGCACTTGAACATGTCCAAGGTGTCAACAAGATGGGTGCCACGTCTTTTGACTGCAGAGATGAAAGCTGAGAGAAAGCATTGTTGTGATATTCTTCTGCGGTTTTTTGAGAGACATAATGAAATTTTTTGATAAACTGGTAATAGTTGATGAAACTTGGCTATACCAGTTCGAATCTGAGATGAAATGCCAATGAAAGCAGTGGAAAACACCCCTGGAACCATCCTCTAAATATTTGGGATACCGAATTCATTATCACATGTGACTATCTTGTAAAGAACAAAACAATGAACGGTGATTACTTCTCTCAACTGTTGAAAAATCTAAAAGATGAGCTCGCAACAAAAATGTCAGGAAAGCTATAAAATGGTGTTCTTCTTTTGCAGGACAATGCACCATCAAGCTGCAATTTCAACGGCTGCTGCAGACAGTTATGAGCATAATATTCTACTACATTCTGCTTATTCACTTGATTCTTCTGACTATTTTTTGTTCTCTGCAGGATAAGACCCTCAAAGGAAAACATTCTGAAGAGGCAAATGATGTTTCTAAAGCAGCAGAAGAATGGTTTAAGGCCAAACCCAATATGTTTTACTTTCAAGGCCTTTTCAAAGTCGAATGAAGATAGAAGAAGTGTGTCGCTCTACGTGGTGACTATGTAGAAAAGTAAAAGTAAGTGTGCAACATTTCATGACAATCGGACTGCTCCTTCACACTCATGGAGATTTATATTTGATTATCCCTCGTACACGTGTACTTTGTGTAATAATTATAAGTACAAACTGAAACTGTACGATAGAGGTAGGGGGGTGGGGCTGACAAACTAAGAGATATTTGTGAAAGTTCAAAAACATTAAACTGTCATTACTATATTAATATTCCACTATTATTATTATTATTATTATTATTATTATTACATGCTATCAGTGAAATTTGCTGAGAATCTCAGCTTGACAACACAAAACACAATAAGAAGGGAAAGGCACTGAATAACTATGCAGCAAAGTTCAGTTACAATCATTATTGAAGCACATTGAAACATAGGTTCTTTTTTCTTTAAGAGGTAAGAACACATAAAAGAGAAGCACAAAAAAGAGCATGGCCTTTTAATATACCATTAAAACAACAGACCAAATAACTTGGATAGGAATTAATCAAGTAGTTGAAAATGGACAATATTTAAACATAAATGCTTGGGTTTTCAACAACATATACACAGTGACTCATAGGACAGGATTTTGTCCTCAATCAAAAAGATGATTTGCAAATGCTCAATTCTGTTAAGTCAAAACAAAAAAAAGCAAACAAAGCATACGCTCAATGAAAGTTTTGATCATAATAATTCATTTCTTCCTGCACCAGCAACATGATCTCAAAAGCACATTTTAAAGCAATCTACCACATGAAGATGGCTCCAATAACTACATCTAACATAACTTTTAAACAGTATCTTGCTTTATACTGCTATAAAATCAACAGATTAGCAGATATAAGAAATGATGAAATAATGAGCGGGGGAACACAGCCTTTTATGCTGAAACATTCATCATGACAAATGACACATGTCTAGAACTGATTGAATTATTTCTCACAGTAGCGTGCTACAGAAAAATATCAGCAAAGCTTTAAAAAAATATGTTTCTAAAAAAAAAAAAAAAGAGAGAGTGAAACGGTACAGACATCTGTTGAGTCACACTGTAAAATTTGACGAATGGTTAAGATTTAACAAGTCAACCACAAGGTTTCACACACAACAGAGAACCAGTAGAGAAATAATGCCCTATGTATTATCCTTATACTATATGCAAAACCTGAGCATTCAGAATGTTTTCAAATAATGCCTTTGATCTCAATTTGTGCACATTTCCCCGGTCTAAATGCAGCTTTTCAAAATGTCTGTGCAAACAAAGAAAAAGTAATTTTGAGATGCAGATAGGATGCATTCTCTCCCAAGGTAACAGAAGAAGACAAAAATGTGAATGTAAGAAAATTTGGATCAACAAAAACAGAAAAACAGGCGCTGAAGTGTACTGGTCTCCTCTGAGACAAAGAATTTCAGGAAGCGGTCCCATCAATTAAATCAGTTCATCAAGGAGGCAGAAAACAACAACAAAACATAAAAAAAATTAAAGAATAGAACCAATTTGGTTACTTGTAACAGGAATCATCAAATAGACAATAACCTCTAAAAACAACAGCATTTATGAAATCTGTGAACTGACTTACTTCAGCCTGTCCTTCCTTCATGTTTCTCTACAATATAAGTTACAACATTATTACAGAATTTTGCTTATTTTCTACAACTGAAACATTGGCAATGAAAGAAGTGACAAAAAGAACAGTTTATTCTTTGGTGAACAAGACTCCCTTTCCTCAGGTTCATTTACAGTTCCATGTTCTTCTGATCAGGAGAGAAAGAGTCTGTGATGGAATGAGCATTTCCTGAAGTATTTATCCTACAATGTATGGCAGCATGGGAACAAACCCCACACCCTTTACTGTTCCCAAACATTCTCAAAATAAGAAAGTAATTACTGAAAATAATGGCGAGAACATGTGGAAAACTTTCGTATGTGGCTTAAAAAAAACAAAAAAAATCCATTGCAATGTTATTAGTTTAAGTTTGGTGCAGAAAGGAAAAAAAATTGCATAATATTGTACTGATTCATCAGGAACACTCTGTTGCAGAATATTGCGTAAATCTTAACAGATTCTATGGTTTTGAACAGCAACTAACTTTAATGGTGTATGAATGTAAGGAGACTATGTACAAGCTTGTAGCGTTACAGAATCTCCCATCTCATGATACTTAAAAAATAAATCCAGTCAAATTACAAAATGTATACATTTGCACAGGTGTTCCCATGCTACCATACATGTAGAACAACAATGTGACTTAGTAAATAAATGTAGAAAAATACGAAATGTTTATGCTGCTACAACAGCTTCACCTTTGAAAATAACAAATTTAAAATTAAAAAAATGAAGGTAGCTTCCATTTGCGATGTCTCTTGTGATTTGAGATAAACAAACAAACAAAACAAACTTTACTTTCTTCTTTGAGACCAGTTTTAAAAAATACAATAAAAAATTCATGACCAAATTAAGAAAATAATGAGAAGTCAAAACTTCTATTACAAAGACTGACTGAAGGATAACATTTATGAACTACTATATTAATGCTACTACTATAATTGATGCTACAATGTGATCTAAGGTAGGTGCAAGCTTAGATCACTAAAGTATCTTTTCTTTTTTTGTCTGCGAAGACAACATGATTGTTGGAGGTTTGTTAGAAGTGGTGAAAAAAAAAAAAATCACAGATATGCAAATGTTCCAACAAGCTCTATGTCTTCTCGTTTTTCTCTGCAGGGAAAGCAGCTGGCTTTGCAAATCTCTCCAGATGAGCTCTTGGTTTCTGCCAGAGGAAACAAAATATTTTCTAATGGGAAACAGTAGCAAAAGTGCATTCATAAGATGACTTAAAGGCCCGCCAGAGTTTAAAACAATTTAAAAGAAATAAGTACTTTTCTGTTCACTTAAGAAAAAATTCTAATTCAGACAAAAGAATCTTCCATTAATTCGTATGTTTCAAGTTTTTTCTTCCGAGTCCAATTAAATTGACACCGAGAAACAACTCTCAAATTGTATTTCTCCCTGGCAGTGTGTCCAAGATTATGTTCCTTACAGCACAGAGAAAGCCTGCTGTCAACTCTGAGCCAGACTTCCTGACACACACAAATCAACTTTCACTTACACAGACTTCCAGAGAGTAACACACAACAAACCAACTTTCACTTTTACACAGACTTCATGAGAGTAACACACACAAACCAAGTGTCACACAGACTTCCTGAGACTAACACACACAAACCAACTTTCACTTACACAGACTTCCTGAGAGTAACACACACAAACCAAATGTGACTTACACAGACTTCCTGAGAGTAACACACACAAACCAAGTGTCACACAGACTTCCTGAGAGTAACACACACAAACCAAGTGTGACTTACACAGACTTCCTGAGAGTAACACACACAAACCAAGTGTGACTTACATGTACGCTCGGGTTAATAGTTGTGCTGAAGACAGGGGGTGAGGTACCAGGTCCCACAAAGGCACTTGGGTGATGGGAGGTGGGAGCATGGGGATGTCCCACAGTGGGCGGCTGCAGTGGTGGATGGAATGGCTGACCTTGGCCCGGCCGCCGCATCGGGCTGGGGGGACTCTTGGCAGCCACATAGGTGAGGCCTGCAGGAGGAGGTGTGTCAGTGAAAGCACTGTGTCTGGCTACAGCTAGTCAGAGAGATGGGCATGATTTAAAATGTGTAACGAAATAAAAGGTAATGGATTTTAAATTTAATCCTTGAACTCTCATAGTTGTCATTATGGCAGAGTCTGTGGTGTTACGGCCGATGCCTCAGTTATTATAGCGTGTCAACAGTGACCTCACAATTAAATGTTAATATTGAAGATGACAACAAAAATGCAAATTTAGTTTGTTTTCAAGGGACTGAAACATCGGCAGTTTATACATAAGTTCCTTTAAGGCCTATAAGGCCCATAGAGCTGGAGCTTATCCTGGTTTCGGTAGCATGAAGCAGAACAGATGATTTTTACATCATCTCCTAGACAGGACGCTAGTTTGTTGTAGTTTTTACATAAGATCTTGATATATTTATACATCAATGATGTGTATTCCAGCACGGGGTCTTCGAATAATATACACTGAAGGCAGCATGAATCTAGAACTAACATATTTCATATATGCACACATTTGATCACAAAGTGATTTTGATGATGATTTTGAATGAACATATGTCAGCAGTGACTGTGGCATTCAAGTGAAGATGAATCAAGTGATACTGATGTGAATATTTGAAAGAGAACAGATAAATAGAGCTAGCTGGACCTTGCTCAGATACATATTTTACTGCAAGAAACAAATAAAACCCTAATAATATTGATTATATGATAACCGTAGTGGGCGAATTGACTGTATGAGAAACTCTACTTTGTTAGACAAATCTGCATGCTCGACACTTTCTCAAAAAGAAGTCTACGATTAGGTGGATGGAAACATGAATTCATATGACACCACAGATGGCCTGAAAATGATGTGACAATTCAACAACTGAAAAAATACACAGGACTGATTTTGGATATTGGCAGAAAAGGACTAGGCATTGATGTTCCCTATGAGACACATCTGGAGCATAAAACTGATCAGGAAGTGCCTCTAAGGTCAGCATTTAAAGCCAGTCAAATATCTTGTCAAAACTGCCTTCAAACGTCAATGTAATACGAAAATAAATCAACTCAGATGATGTTTGGTTGTTGTTGCTTTCTTCATGTGAAAAAAAAAAAAAGAAAAGAAGACTGTTATGTGTTCCATGTTTATTTAGATGACAGCATACATTTTTAATATATTATAAAAGGCTCCATAAACCATGTTTGACATCATATACCAATACAACTATACATCTTCTGAAAGCTCATAACTTATACATTCTGAAAAAAAAAAAAAAGATTAATGAAGCTTTCGTGGCTACTGTGAATGTGCAAAAGAGAGCTGAAGTTTGTGCTTTCTGCAATAATGTCAAGGCCACAGAAATTGACCCACATCTTCACGCTTTGTAGAAATTTCCCATACCATATATTTTACCAAAAAAAAATATCATTATCAGTACCTCAGTTTCTGTCTTCTACTTCTATTAGGTCTTATTTGTCCGAACTTTAAAATCTTAAATAAGTCTTAATGCCACAATAGTTAGTATGGGATGCTTTGCTTGGAGGGTTAAAAATGGATTCTGTAATCACAGAATGATTCCATTGACATTTAATTTTTTTTAATAAAAGTCACCACCAAACAATAAAGACTTGTACCTAAATCGTTCATGCATGCACACACACAAGCTTTGATAATCCAAGTTAACTATCATAAGTTTGTGTTGATTTTTTCCTTCTCTTTGAACAGGCGCTCCTGTAACAACAGCTGTCACAACCACTACGATAATTTGGGCATAATTCATCCACCCGAGACTCACTTGGGGAGATGGATCGGGGAGCACTACTGTTGTAGGGGATAGGACTGGACACGGTGCGAGGCCTGACACTATGACTGCTGGATGTAGCTTCATGCTGTTTTGCTATCTCGTTGAAATGCCTGCGAAGAATAGAGAAATGTTTTCATGGATTTCTCTCAGACTAATTTACTTTGCTAACATGATCTGTTCTTTGTGCGCAGTGGTACAAAAGTAACTAATATATTTGTATTTAGAGAGATAAAAATACACTTGAATAAATTAAAATTGATATTTCTGCATAAAACTTTTAAACTGTTCAAGGTTCACGAAGTAAACGGGGCAATAGTAATGTCCAACCCAAAAATAATCTTCCTTAAAAAATGTTTGATACCCTTTTCGGTCAAAAATCAGTAAAAAAAATTTAACTGTTTACCACTCATTGTCTAGATCTATCTGTTGACAGATTCAGATTTGGACAAACTCTCCCTACCTCTCATCATCCATCTCTAGACTAGACTCAGATTCAGACAAGTGCCGACACAGACTCTCCCTCCGCTCCATCTCAAGCTGCAGCCTTCTCTGTAAGCGCAAGTTTTCCTCCCGGATATGTCTCTCCTCCTGAGCATACTGGGCCATTTTCTCAGCATCTGTACCATCCACAGTTATATTATCATTAATGAATGACCCTTTACACCAGAGGAACAAAATTTTTACAGATAAAATGATTTGTGATGTATATATCACACTCTCTATATAAAAATATTATTTTTTGAAAACTGAAACAAGATTTTAAAAGTTAACAATGTAATGATGAGGAAATACATTGTTTAAATATTTTGTAAAAAAGAAAAAAAAAAAAAAGGTTAAAAGCAAAGAGCTGCCATTTTATTTAAAAACATTTTTTTGCATTTAATTTCTGGACCAGAGAAAATATTTTTTCTAACAAAACTTACGCTCCAGTTGTGCTGATCGCAGCTGATCCTTGAGTCGAGTAACCTCTGACCTCAGACCATCAATGTGCTGAATAAGGTTGGAGGCAGTGTCTCCATTGTTGATATCCCGTGGGGATGGAGGAGCAGAGACTGGCTGGTCCAATTTCTCTTGGAGGAGTCTGTATAGTGAATTACAATACAACTTTATAATATATTTTCATGCTTTTTCAGTTGCTTGATGATGACCTTCTCTCTAACTATGGAAAATATGACAAGCAGGCCACAATATTAGGAACAATGAGCGAACACACAGCGAAAAATATCATATATTCTTATTTCATTACAAACCACTTTATATTTGTTTATTTTATTTAAACTTGACATTCAACAACTTTGACTTTTTTTAGCATGCTTTTGTTTTTGCCATAGAAGGAAAACATTTTTGTGAATATTTGAAACGTGAAGAATTACATTTTTTTTCTAATGTCCCTCCTGGTAGTCCCTGACACACACACACATTGCTCATGTAATTCATACATCAGACTCAGCCCTTTACTGCAAAAGCTTGAGGACTCAATGGCTTATGTACTACATACATAAAGAGGTGTTCTGAGTATTTTTGTTTGTTTTTACTTTTAGAAAAATGTACGTACAAAACAGAACATTGAACACAAAAAAAAGTCATCACACGAATTGAGAACACAAGAAATGACAAATATAAACCAATATGCCGTGGTATATCCTACATGCAATATATTTGATCCTGTACCCTCACTTTTGTGGCAGAGATGTCCATTATGTGAGAAAAATTATACAACCAGAGGTGAACAATAACTAAGTGTGAATATTTTTAGTGTCATTTGCATAATTGCAACCATATTTTATTACCTTTTCTCTGCCTCTAATTTATCCATTCTCTTCCACAGTCTGTTCACCAAGGATTCCTGCTCTTGTTCAAGAGAGTTTTCCAGCTCAACCTTCTCTCTTCTCAGCTGAAAAGATCAATTAAGGACTTCAATTTGCTACATCAGATCTAATAAAGGTAATTATAATGGTGAAAAGGGAAGCTATCCTCCGTGGAGATACACTACCGGTACATGGAAATAGTACTCAAACTTTGCATTGTAATTGCGCGAGTTAAGAGGAAATTAATTCATGAAGACTTATCTTTTGACTACCATTGTAGCCTGTGGGTTTTGTTTCCTCTGTTATCAATATTTATAGTTTTTAAGGAAAAAATTTCATTTGTCCAGAAATAAAAAATATAGAATATATATTTTTGTTCAGACAAATTGGTTTGCACTGACATAACAAAAGTTCACAATTAATTGTGTTAAATTGATTAAAAATATTAAAGAAAAACTTGCATGAGTAATGAGTTTTTGTATTGTTTTAGCAGAACCAAGAATGCAACAGTCACTTACTAAATTCTTTATTCACAAATGTGCTCAGGACCAAATACATATAGAAAGATTATTTCAACTGTCCCATATCACAGAGTTCTTAGTAATACAAACCACAAGTCATAACAACACATTTTAGCTGATAAAACTCGACTTGCTTTATTCTCACAGAACCAGAAGAATATAACTGGCCAAGAAACAAACCCAAATTTATAGTTAATGTTAAATTATGACCAGTCACAACATAGAGAATTTAGAGAAACTTAAACAGCTAAGACAAGTTCATAATGACAGTGAATGTAACGGATAGATATATCTCAAACTGATCTTGATGCTCTTAATGATCCATGAGTAAATCTGAATTTATTTTTTCTCCTTCACTCACACCACTATGAATCAACTTCCTGATTGTTAATAAAATGCCCTTAAACATTAAGTCATTTGATACATAAGGAAGATATTATACCTGCTCCAAAGTCTGCTGTTTGCTAAAAGTGTCAGCCTCCAATTTCTCTATTTTACGCATCAGTTTGTTGATCTGACATTCCTGCTCCTTTTCAAGAGTTTCTTCCAACTCAATCTTCTCCTGACGCAGCTGCACAACAACAAAATAAGAAAATTCTGATTACACTATATGTAAAAAAATATGTGTATGACTCACACCTTATGGGCAATCACTTCAAAACACAAAGCACTGATAAAAACCTTACTCCGTGTGACTATTAGAGGAGTTAAGGTAGAATGAAACAATTTGCTGCAATGCAGTACTCCAACGTAAGTAAGTTGTGTTAACATGTTTTTGAAATGGATAGAGCTTTAACCAGTTCAAAACGTCACATAAAGTAATTTTAGGCAGTAAAGCTTTAAAATATTATGTGCAAATCACATCATATTTGTTTTCAGCTTGAAACCCATGTCTGAAGTACAATGTACTGATTAGCACCATTCTTTGCAATCGCAAATGTATCATGAGTGTATAATTATAATTACAGATGGATTTACGATGCCTGTAAATCAGAAATGGACCAAACTGATTCAGCTTACGATTTAAACAAATATCTGAATAATACACCTCTATACTACAAAGAGAAGCATGAAATGATGTCTCAAAAAGTGGCAATGATAGTTTAAAAAAAAATAGTTCAGCAGATAAGTTGGCCCTCTTAAATAGCATAGATCCAGCAGAGGACAAGATATATGTCCTTATATAATATAATCATGTCTGTGTTACCATTAAGTTGCAACAAGGAAAAGATGAAAACCTTTCAACAGTTTATTAGGTCTTTTTGTTTTAAAGAGTTTCAATCACAACATTTGCCTAAACCACTTCATACTCCATTTCAGTATTGATGCTGGCATGGGGTCTATTGCTATATGGGATTTGGGTTTTTCATCTTTTCATCGAAGTGACATATCCTTTTGTTTTTGTCCCATTACCTTTAAGACCCAAGTGTACAATTTTTTTATGCTTCATAGAATACCATGGAATCTCTCAAGCACTATCAACTTTGTTTATTCTGATTTATCACACACACAAGACAGCTCATGTTATTTAAATAATCAACTTTAGAATTTTCTCCAGTTACATTAAGATGTTATTTCAGATTTCCTCAATCATACTAAAGTATGAACTAACAAGTGTTGTCTAAATGAGTAAGAGTGATGTAATCATTTTTTTGTTTTGTTTTGTTTCATAAATACAGACAATCTATTAAAATAAAAGCATACACTTTATTTTATTTGAGATCATTAAAATATTTTTTTTGTCCGGTAACATTTAAGATTTTCCCATGTAGCTCTATACAATGTTTTTTTTACAATTTGAGTTCAACTTTTCTTTGAACAAGAAATTTTTGGAGTTGATTCAAATTATCATGAAACACATTGAAATAGTTTGTTTTTTGTCCTTACTGATAAGACATACCTGACCATTTTAAAGCAGATACGTCAAATCTGAAAATTGGGCTTCCTTGTAAGATTTGTCAACAACCAGGTGGAATTGCATCTATATGTTAGCCAATAATAACTTTCGAGGTACAACAATTCTTTTTAAAATGGTCAAAAGGCTGTGTATCCACGAGGTTCGCTGAATCAAAACACTGCATGGGCAATGAGTCAAAAGACATCAGCTGTTTTTTTCAGCCAAGCAAAATTAATTTTAGGAGTAGGACATAGACTATAACACATTAATGCATCCGCCAACTTTTAATGGGCCCAACACTACAAGCTTAAAAAGCTCAATTTTGAATTTCTTTCAGAAATGTAACTGGTTATTTTTAAAGTCTTTGTGAAAGAGAATACTTACTTGATACAGTTTGCGAGAAAGATCATTTGTAAGGTATTCTTCCTCTTGTTCATAGTTCATGGCCAGCATTTCTTTCTCTTTCTTCAGTGACTGAATTTTTTTCAGTAAGGTGTTGCTAATGAATTCCTCTTCCTGTTCAGCTTTTGCTTGCTGTTTGAAGAAAAATAATTCACATGAAAATTCATACCGTGTCCAAACAACACCATGCTTCAAAAGGGTACATTTTAACTTTTCAGTGTCAAAAGGTGCTAGAAATGCAGGGTCAAGGAAAACAGCATTTTTTAATCCTCAATATCAATCAATAACATAA
This sequence comes from Bullina lineata, assembly GCA_039654405.1. NCBI lineage: Eukaryota > Metazoa > Mollusca > Gastropoda > Bullinidae > Bullina > Bullina lineata. Next base: position 2,979 of record JBDFRD010569284.1, on the reverse strand, counting down.
GATGCTCCAAATAAAAAACTATTGTATAAATCTCTTTACTATCTTCTCAATAGTGACAGCCACAAACTTGTATCATGATTGATTTTACTGTAAAACTCTCATACATGATGTATAAGTATAATAAACTTTCAACCAAAAAAATGATGCCAAAATTTCTATTGTTACAATATAAAGACAATATGAATGCTGCATAACATCAGGAATCAGCAAAGCCTAGAGAGAATACTAAGTTTTGTAAAACTTGTACACAAACTAGGAAGAATTCAAGCATGAAATGTAGGTTCAATTAACAGAGAAGTTTCTTATTTATTAAAATATAAACTATGATTTTTTAAACAAACTAATATTATTATGTCTGCCTTGTCCGGACTGTTATTTTCTTTTTTTTTTTATAGGTCTACACTTCACAGAAGTTTATTGATACTCTCACTCTTGGTCTTTGCTTTATAACATATTAACTTGAAGTGCACACATTACATTGATAATGTCCAGAAAAAGGTAACTTTTCACTGTCCTAGTAATGTTATTTTTACATTTTATTGGTATTGTGAAAATTTTCAAATTCGATAAACTGAGAGACAGTTCTATCATGTTCAGAAGACAGTGAAAGTCAAATATAATACAATGCCACTGTATCATGGAATCCATCATAACCAGAAGGCCTATGTTATTTTAACAAAATTTTTCCCTCTATACTTCTGCAACATAAATACAGTTGATGATCCAATGCTTGATTATTTGCTTAAAAGTATTCAATATTTTCTGGGTCAATGGCAGATAACATAGGATAACTGACTCAGCTGACACTAGGGTTGCCCAATACTTCATGTGCCTACAAAATGTATTATATTTTGTCAATGTCAAAATTTAGTAATTTACAGCCAGTGACCCTCGTAACTTTACCCTAGCCTTGCTCTGGGTCCATATAAATCTAATAATAAAGAATAGAATCGAGTCTAGATCTAGATGATAGATCTATAATCTAATATTGGCTAATCTAAGTCAAGACTAACAACAAAGCCAATGATGTGAGCCTCTATGACTCCTATTTATTACCCACTGCTATCAGTTTCTTTTCTCCTTGCCAAAGTAGAGGCAAACGTAAAGAGGGATGATAAAATAAAACATTATAAAGTTTCCAAATTGTACAGATTTGATGTAGTGGATATTTAATAGTCAATGACAACTAACTGTAGATCTACTCACAATAGATACACTGGCCCTCCTGAGTTCCCTGTTTTCTTCTTGCAGTGTTTTGCACTTGAGTTTGTAAGTATCAAGCTCCATACGAAGAACCCTGTTCTCTTGTTGCAAGGACTCGAGTCTCTTGTTCAATGTTTCAGCTTGTGCTGGGGATGGAGACTGCATCATACTGAATGTAGGGCCCCCATCAATTGAACTTGTATCACTCTCTAACTCACTTGCACTGTCCGCCATATCGTTCGTTGTTTTTGTTTTTTTGTGTGGATGGTTAACTCTAGAAAAATATACAGTATGTACCGAAAGCAATGTGGATAAAATTTTACCCACTCTCAAAACTCTTGCAACAATAAGAAAAAATGCATCAAACCATATTTCCCATAAAATAGTGACTAAACTATCGATTTGTTTGTCAACATTTCTTCCCTGGATGGTCTTGCTTTACCGTGCCAGGTGCCAATGCTTGGGCAGGGAGATTCCTTATTGCATTATAATCAAAACAAAAAAAATGTGCTGAAATAAAATAAAAACACATTTCAACAATTCCAAGACTTTCGGTACTAAAATACTGTAGAATTAATACACATACACTGGGTTGTACGTCTTGTCAATAATTAAAAAGATAATAAAGGGTGAGCTGAATGTACACACACAGAAGCATCCCTAATCACAAGTGTTTCTTCAGAGCGTTTTGTTGTGAAGAAGAAAAATTATACTCGCCCGTATTATAAGTAATCGATCCACTCATCAATGTCTTTCCAGATAACAAAGCCAAAAACATTTACATCGAGAGCACTATCATTTAAAATATTGTAAGGTGACGTTTTTGTTTTAATATATTGAGGTTGTAATAAACTTTCTCTTTATTTTTAGTTTATTTCATACACGCTACAAAGAATATACATGTTGTACTCATCCGTTCCATAATCGTGGCAGGCATTTTGTGAAAAGGCAATTGAATGCTGGGCCTGATTCAAGTGATCCGCGTGGTTTCTTTTCTAAATTATGTTTGGCATAACCCTAATAATTTATCTGTAATTTATGGACATGCATCTACAACAGAACGATGATTCTGATGAACAATATTGCGTGTACACATATTATTTTATGTTTAAAAACATTCCATATTATTTTAACAGATCCAAACCACGATTCCTTATTGCCACTTGCGAGCTTAATACCTGATATTTGGCTCTGTCCCCCCCCCCCCGCAAACACACACACACATACACACACGTATTTCTTTCTCCCCATTTTTTGCCCTTGAAGTGTGAACAAACAAAGAGTCGGTCACAGTCGTGGACCTTTTGGCCTAACTGCAATGATTTTTAAGTCTTTGTTCACAGGTCAAAACGCACAGTCATGCCGACATAAATATAGGCCTACGCTCCATCGTGGCACAATCCTATTTTTTTTTCTATTCATTCCGTTCGTTTTATGGGCTCCGGATTCAAATAATATTCTTCACTGTCTCTTCTTCTTCCTCCTCCCCCTTCTCATCGTCTTCACCATCATCATCAGCAGCAATGTTATGATGTGTGTGTTTGTTTGTTTGTTTTGAAGGGAAGTGCGTTGAGTGATGAACGTAATACATGTGTACATGATGTAATTACTTGGTGCGTTTGTTCGAAGACGAAGCTATGAATCATATCAATTGCTGCAGACGTCGGGCAAACAATAAATCGCATATTCATGTTGCTTTTTGTTTACTTTTTATACAGTGATTGATATTTTCTAAATGAATGATCATGATAATGTCATAGTAGATCGGCCTACAAT
>JBDFRD010569173.1:0-14939 GCA_039654405.1 Bullina lineata | reverse complement strand
AGGGATGGAGACAATCAACCTATCGGTTCAATAAAAATATTGTTTATTTTCAAGATTTCAGTGCTTACACTTTATTGTTAACATATATATTATATTTTATTTTTATATTAATTATCTATGTTTCAATAGCAGCAATAACATGTTTTTTAATTAGTGTTGTATTCAATTTCAAGATTTCAGGTCTTACACTCAAAGCCGTTGAACTCAAAAGAAATTACCAAGACCAGGCAAGCCCAAAGCTGAGATGGTGAAAACACCTTGCTGATAAACAGAGGCAATCCAGTGTATTATTTTTATTGTTTATTGTCTATCTTTCTCTCTTATTCCATGTCTAAAGTTAATGATCTTCTAAAATTCTTTTTTTTTTTTTTTTAGTATGGAGTTATTAGAAAACGCATAATTAACCTTTGATATGCTATATATACCGTTATTTTACATTCAAATACATGTTAGAAAAGAGCACGGTAAAGGTCATGAAATAGAAGAGATGCTGCCCCTCACTCCGCTATCACCACCAAGAAAACAATACAATGGAACCTTGGTTCATGAATTTAATCCGCCCCAAGACAGTGAACCAAATCAATGTTCCCCATTGAAATTAATGTAAAATATAATTACAGTTGAGCACGATTATCTTGAACACACTTAAGTCGAAATCGCGGTTATCTAAACCAAAATCTTTCGTCTCGAATTTATTCCTCTATTTTCTTTGTGTTCCAATCACGGTAAACTCGAACAAAGAAAAGGATAACTCGAAGTAATTTTCTCTCCATCGGTGAAAAACCGGAAAATAACTAGGCTAGCCTTGAGAAGTCTGCGCTGTGCTGCCGGAACTCTGGATTGGTCAGTAGTTGTGAGCGGGTGGGATGGGTGGAATGCACCGGTTCAGGGTCCTTGTGTTGTGAATCATCTTATAGGCCTAGTTTGCTGTTACTATTATTTCCCTTGTGAATCTTAATGCAACATGTTTTGCTCGAAATTCGACAAACTCGAAGAAAATAAAGGCACTGCAAAGAATTCAAGTTAACTGTGCCTGTCTGTGATATACAATTAATCTGTTCCAGCTCCTAAAAAAATTGTTTTTCCCCCAATTTATTTTATGGCAAAAAAATAGGCTACAGACTAATAATATTTTCACATAGCGTAATCTTGAAAATAGAAAAATAACCTCAAATTAAATATAGAGAGAGTCTATTACTGTATTTTACACTATAGTGGAGGAGGCAAAGTTACTGCTCAGAAGCATGGTATGGAAAAAAACCCACTTAAAAAATGTAAAATACTTTGCAAAATGCAAGCAAAGGACCTCAAGTCTCGAACATTAAATTTAAACTGCTACTGCATAGTGATTTGGTTCGTGTCTTGGGGACAGAAATTGTTCAAAATTGCTGTTGGCAACCCGATTTATTTCTACTCAGAGACACGAACCAAGGTTCCACTGTATTGCACTTGACTCCTAAAGTAAAAGAAATTACTGCTATTTTCGAGACTTGAGAGACATGTGATAAAACAATTCACATTTTGTTTTTTTGTCATAGAGAGTTGAAACTTGTTACAGCGTAAAGGGAAATAATCACATAGTTGTATCCCCTGTAATACGTTTCAGCAGTTGCTTGGCTTACCTTGACCATAAAAAAATTGTAAAGTCATGCCACTGGCAAGTGAGTTAAAAATCATACGTTCCGTTTCACGCTACTGAAACCAGGGTAAGCTGCGGCTCTATGGGCATCATAGGCCTTGAAGGAACTTTACTATCAACATGCATGGATGGACATTAATACTACATGTACTTTTATTTCAATACAGCCTCTACACCTCATGTATTTCAGACAAGTGCCATATATCCATAAAATTGTCACTCACGGGGTGCTGTAAGTTTTTAAAAACTAAATTGTAACCATAAACATTTCACTAAGACAAATGTGCAATTCTGAATGATCAAGCTAACAAAATTATGAGGATGACAAAAATTACTCAGCTTTTATGATTTTTTTTCCTTTTGATAGTTAACCCTAACTGATTGTACACTGGGGATCAAAACGTATTCCGGAGGTCATTTTTAGGGACGTAGAAATGCTTTCCATGGAAATTTTTTTAAAATTTTCAGCACTCCTCAAAAATTTATTTTGACAAACGTTTATGCTAAATTTAAAAGGCTTACAAAGGGTTTCGTATTGTATTGATTAGTGGTCATTACTTTACACTTCCTCACACCAATTTCTCTACTCTGAGTGGAGTCGCAACGTCAGCCCCAGTGTACGGATAAGCATAACCAGATTTTGTACATGTACCATGACAAATGTGGGGTCACATTGTCACCCCATTTTTACGGATAAACTTTGGACTGTGTGAAACATGGGGGTACACTGACACCCCTGATGTGCGGACACGAATGTAAAATATGATGTATGGATACGGCCAATTGAGGAAATAATATTTTGGCACTTACTGTTTCCTGATTTCATCATTTTAGTTGATATGCTCATATCAATCCTCGCAAAACTGTGAGTAACTGGTGAAATATTAGTATTAGCTATATCAAATCAGGTTCTGTGTGAAAAAACGGATATTGAAAAACTTAAACTTACACAAATATTGATTTTGTTCAGATATAGGCTACATTTCATGTTTATTCAGCTTTGTTTCTAGCCTTAATATGCAATGTGCATGTAATCTTCATTGAATGCTAGATCTTAACCTCAAAAGCTCCCTTTTTGTATTTTACAATGTAATTAAAAAAGGAAAGGGAACTTTTGAGGTTTTTAATCTTTAATGGTCTACACTACTAGAAAAATGTTCAGTTCATACTAAAACAAGAGGAAGGCCAATGTAAAATGAACAGCTCATCTTACATGAATGATCAAAACAAACAAACAAACCAACCCATTTACTTGGAAGTTGGAAAAGATAAACATTTTGATAAAAAAAACAAAAACTGACATAACTAAAAGTAGGATAGAGATACATTTTTGTTATACCGGTACCAACCTATGCATGACACTGTCCGCTTTTCCATGTAAGGGCCTTGGAGTTGACATGTTTAGGAAAGAGTCCAATGCATCACACAACACCAGTAGGGCCTACCTCATAGTGATATAGAAACAGTTCTTCCAGAAAAAGAAGATTCAGTTTTTTCATTTTGGTGTTGTATCATTCTGCAGTTTATTCTCTTCAGAAAGTGGTCATAATTAATTATGTTCCTTTTAAGGAGAGAGGCAAGAATCTTTTCTGGTTCCATCCCTACCGTACCTCTTGTTCTGAATGGTAAAATAAATCATTTTTTTTCTATAGGCTACCACCAGTATCTTTTGTACCGGTATATAAAAAGAAGAAAAGGCTTCAAACTTCATGGACAGTGAATGTAGATTAGATCTTTATGGACCAAATTAAATGAAATGGGTTTTTATTATCACAGGCAGCCGTCAAAATCAGATAATAGGTAGGCCCTAGTTAGTTGTAAACATTATGTTGTTAATTCTATTTCTGTCTTCTTCAAACCACTATTTCCTGCTCTGAAGCAAAGTATATTGGAGGTCAAAATCTGTTTTAACAAATTAAGGACTGCTAACATTTCATGTAGATCTACCGGTACATGTACTTAATTTGATAAAATATTACAGTTACTCATGTTTGTACTTCAAAATAGTACATGAAATTGCAAAAAAAAAAAGTTTATACTGATACCGTACCTGGAACACAAATTGTATCCTTGAAATCCTATATTATGCATCAGTATGATCCAAAGAAAGCTGTTCAAGAGCTGGAAAAAGACGGAAACATTCACTCAAAAAAATAACTGTGCATATTTCTGTTTTATGTACGTATAAAACTACTACTTTTTGAATGTTGTAAAACTTGCATTGTTTCCATTTTTCCACAGCCACCGACTCAAACAATGAAAGCATGCTTATATACTTACACAGTGATGATGAACAGAAGGCATAATGGTGAAAGGTTGCAATGAAATGAAACAAAGGACGGAAATAGTGAACAGTCGGGACGGTACTGGCACTGCGAAGCAATGAAATGCCGCACTTTGTGATGGTCAAGCTCTATGTGTACTCTGTATGATGTGATGTGTCTGTACAGCATTCATTCTCATATCGGTACCGGTACTTTGATCAATCTAAAATTTATGACAATGCAAAATATGTTAGATGATATGGTTTACACACGATTCAAATCGGAGAAAACAGTTAAGAAAATAGAAATGTCACTTTTGCTGCCTGATTACTTGCATGATATGTGTATTTTATTTCGTTCTTTTCTTCAGAGAACATGACAGATAAAAAAAAATTCTCTTCATTACATTTTACCTCCACAGCATTTTTTAATTCTCTTTTCTAAGAAAATTAATTTAGGACAGTCAGTCACAACTGGATGCTTGAATTAGAAATCTGAAACAGTTGGTAAGCCATGATGAGAGATAAAATTGACATTTAGTTTTAGTTTTAAGCTATCACCGTGAAATACAACGTGATTGTTTGAAATAATTCATGTCGTTTCATTTCCACAGTTGCTGTCTTCAACTTGTTCCCAACTTCTTGCAGCATTGCTTGAGCATCATTCGCAGCGGTTTGTCAAGGGACATAATTGTGAAAATGGAACTGATTATAGTATTGTGTCCCTTGGAATAAATTTTGCAAAGATGGAAAAAAAAAGCTAATAATAACTACCGTACAATTTTCCACCTACTACGTGTACTTACAAATCATGTTTTTCGTTCATGACAGGTTGATGTAATATCTAGGCTTCTGGCATAACAATTGACACATTTACTTTTCCCCAATTTCCTTGCAGTTACGGGGCTTACTACTTGTTCATCGGCTGCCTGCCCGTGGGCAGTTTCTTTCATGTGACGTACACACGGCATATCATTCATTGTACACCAGTTGTACCGTACCATTACTATTGTAGGCGGCCATACATTTGTACAGTGGACTTTCGTAGACCACCCGTAAGCAGTCTGTTCAATTGTATCAATATCACCGTGACGAGATTTTACATTGTCTTTTTTATTAGAATTTTTTTCTTGGAAGGGATCCGATGACTAACATTTGTTTAGCATTATTATTTATATCCCATGAAGTGTGTTTGCGTTATTTGAGTGTATGAGAACGAAGTCAAAAAGGATGGGAGTAGAATGAATTCCACGTATTTACCGTATACGATGCGGTACCGCATGAAAGATGTCTCATCGAAACATATTCATGGTTGAGGAATAATTAAAAAAAAAAAATCGAAATTTAAGCCAAAAGTAGGAAAGTTTTCGCACCCGTGCGTGATTTAAGCCTCAGGATTTAAATGGAGTCAAAAATGACGTTTGAAGCAACATTTTGGGATCGCTACATTCCACTGCGCTATTTTTAGATTTTGCGACATTTTGTGAATTCGTAAAAAAAAAACGGGAGATGTTTTACTGTCGCCCTAAAACCCAGTCCGTCACGAATTGGCCATAGAAGTGAGGAGAAAGTGTGTGGGTTCCATACCGATGCCGACTGGAGGTCATATAGAAGAGCTCCCGTCAACTGTACAAAATGAAAGTGGATAAAATGTGAACACGTCGGGTAATTTTACTTCTCGCTATCACGCTGTCTATCCAGTACCAGTACAAGCATAAGATGTAGACTAGATTTATTTATTTATTTCTGGACCAAAAATACACAACATGTATAAATCCGTGCTCGGCTTTCTGTGCGACTTTTGGCTTTCCGGTTGTTCATACATTTGTATTTCACACTCGGCCAATATCGGAATACATGTATTTGCTTCTTGGGGCAGGACTGAATGCAAATCCAATGTCATACATAGGGCCCACCTTTTTTTTTTAAATTTGGAAATAGGGATACTTATTCAAATTAGGCGTAGATGTATAACATAAAAAATGCATAGCTGACGCTCTTCAGGCACGTCTTCCTAGTCTCCCTCGTGCGTCCTTACGTTACGGAACGCGAAGAAATACCGGTACCTCTCGTTCAATTTGTTGCCTTTACGATCAATTAACAAGGACACGTCTCTCTTGTCGCCGGTAGCCCTCCCTCGTAGCAAACAGCCACGACCATCGTTGGATCAAAGCAGGGATGAGATTTGATGCCACCGTACATCTACACACATGATATAATAATCCATTTGTTTTAGGGTGTTTACTGTAATCCTCAGAGTCACCAGTACCCAAAACATCCTCTTTCTTGCGACGGACAGTGAGAGTGAGAGTGACTGCCCACTGGTCAGACACAAAGTCATCGTGAGGGATTTCGTGCAGTTATGTCGTCTCAAGGCGTGTCTCCATCAAGACCGGCCGCTGGCGAGAAAAATGACTACCGTGGTGTCTCCTTGGACAAAGCCCAACATAACATTTTTATTGCCAGTAATGTCAGTGGGACGTGCCTAGTGTCTTCACGCGCTTATGATTAAGAACAAGAAACCTTTTCAATAGTCGGCGTTGTATTGGTAAGGGGGCGTGACAAAAGTAGGCTACGTTTTATTGTAACAGTGGAGTAACTCTTGACAAGTTGTTACTTTTAAAAAGACAACTTGCGTCGATCAATAGCAGGAAACTACATGTATCAGTATTTTTTTTATGCACATTTTTAGCTTTCGTCTGGGGGAGGTGGGGGTGTCCCTTAATCTACATTTTATTTTTTGACTTGCCATACCTTACGAAAAGTGGACTAAGGTACCAAACACACACGTGTATGACGTGAATTTTGCAAAACTATGGCTTTTATGCTGTCATTAGCATATTTCTTATGTGGAGTGGGTTAGATTTATCAAGGGCGCTGTTCTTTAATTTATAATTTGGGAGTTATCTGAGTTCCAATTGTACAACATGTGTTTGGGCTTGATGTGTAGGGATTGGAATAGTTTAGGCAAAAGTTAATTCAGTCAGTACTCCATGGATGAAAGTAAAGAGCTAAAAGAAAATATCTGTTTTGATCATGCGATATCAGTATTCCTTTTAAAGTGTCCTTTTTATTCATTTTAGAGGTGGGGGTGAGAAGGGATTTATTGTATGTAATTGTAGGGGAATTTTATAGTAATGTACTGTACTTTCCTTACTATACAATAGCTCTATGATCCAAACTGTACATGGTTCATGTTCAGCAGTAGATGAAGATGGTTCAGAATGGCCTGGGGATGTTTTATTAATTTTTTTATCTGCTTGAGCTGCTTTTTTCTTTTCTTTTTTTTCCTCCCCAAGGGCGACATTTGGCTTTTTTAAAATTAGGGTGTATTAATTCCTCAAACTTTGTGTTTTTATTCTCACGACTCAGAATAGTCTCTCTTCTCCCTTACAATGTATCAATTCTTCTTCTGTGTCTTTTGCACCCTACATTGCATTTGAAATTTATTCTAATTCTAATCATCAAAACATAATTCAAGGACTTATAACAAAGTGGTCTGTGTGTGTGTGTGGGGTGGGGGTGGGGGGTTGAGGCACCTTAAGAAATAATTCAAGAGCAATTTTTTTCAATTACATATGAGTTAAAAACCTCAAAATGAGTTTTGCCACTCGGGTTGTAGACAAAAGGGGGAAAACTTGGAAGTACTGTAGTACAGTATGTCCTTATATTCCTAGACAAGGGTTATGCAATTACCCATGTAGGCTACAGTTTGCATATTTTGTTTTCATTATTGTAGGTTTTGTAGTACCGATAATAACATGCTTACCAATACAAAACCGAATGAAACAAAAACAATTTAGCTCTGAATTCTCAAAACAAAGAAAAATGTCTAGAGGATGGATGTCTGTAGATAAAGAGAAAGGAAAAAAAATATTTTTACAAGACGGATGATGCCAAATTTATCAAGTTTGAAACTAAAAATTGAAAATAAAACTGTAGATTTTAAACAATGACTGTACACACAAACATTGAAACATTTACATGTACAATATTTACAACTTATTAATGTAATACATGTGTAACAGTGCATGGTAAAATAAAAACCTATGCTAAGTAAATTTTAGCACTGTTAAATTCTTAATATAAATTAAGGGAAGTAAAAGGATCAAGGGAAACAAAGACTCTGATACTGGTAGGAAGTTAATGATACCTAATGACACTTTTGTCTCCTATCTTTCATCAATAATTTAAAATCTTTTCAGCCCTGTAATTGTACCATAAAATCTCCTTTCCAAACCATAGGTCAATTTTCCCCACAATGGGGATTGCATTTAAGGAAATGGATGAATGTGAGAAAGACATCTTACCTTGTAAGAAAAAAGTAACTGGAAGTAGTGGAAGTCGAAATCGTCGGGGACTTGAAATGGTGTTCAAGATATCGGTAATTCGTTATTTCCGTGAAGACACTCGTAATAGAGAGAAATAAAGAAAAAAACAAGGGAGGTAATAGAACATGGCCCGGGCTTGTTGGAACCAAAGAAACCAAACCTTCTCAATAGCGTTAGACTGTATCATGCGTTGCTTTTTTCTGTTCGGTGAGCATCCCTTTCTAAAACTGTTGATTTTGTCCTGATTTTTGGTGAAGGTAGACAATGTTGACTTTGGTATTTCAAACTGTTTACAAATTTCATTTTTGCTATATGTTTTCTGATCGACGAAAGCTACAATCTCGCGTTTCTTTTCTAACGTTAGACAGTTTAGCTTTCTCTTTCTGCCATGGTGGAGTGGACCGATGAATCGTCGATATTACTTGTGAGCAATAAGTTGTATGCTACAGTGTGAAAGTAGGCCCACTTATGCGCATTACAGTTGATGACACTGGCTAGGTCAACAGCACATGTCACACAATGCTGCACCGCTCCACGCCTTAACACCCCCCCCACACACACACACAGCGCTTCCCTTCCTCCCCCACTGCGCTTCCAACACCCCCGACCCACCCGTTCCAAGCGAAAGCCGCCCTGCGCGCGTGGTTTATGTTTGTCGAAAGATGGGCTAACTGGCTGAACAAAAAGACTTTTCTGTCGATGAAAATCTAAGGGCAAAGTCCAACCACGTGGATTGGTTCGAGATACATGTGTTGGATGTTTGAGAATTCCGTGTCATCAATACAAAGAAACGATAAGGGCTTAAACGGGGCCGAGAATTATGTTCGACATACTGGTATCCGTGAATTCGAGATTTCCGTGTTCCAGATAACTGGACTCTACTGTAATGAAATGATTTTGTTTCAATTGTTGAAAAGGGGGATGGGTGGGTGGTATCTGTCTTAATAATATTTTTAAAATATGTTGAAAATGCTACATCCCTCTGCAACCAATACAATTCTTATTTAAGTAAGTATAAGATCATACAATACCAATTTACTTCAGGAATATTGAAAACTTTTTTTTTTCCTTGGGAATGCAATTGATCAATGAATACTAAACTGAAGGTAACAAAGCAAAACAAAACAAAAACTAGTTATTGTACACATTACTTTGTAAGAGAAAACTAGTTACCAGTATACATAATAACAATTATGGGCTCCTTAATTATAGTGATGCATTAAAAGGGGGCTTGTTGGGGCAGATGTCTGGACAGTGCTGGTTTGCTAAAGGGTGCAGAAGCCAAAAAATGGGGTTCAAATTACGGGTGTGCAGAAGTAAGCTTATGCAATATGTACAAAGATGCAGTCATACATTTTATTGAAGTGATGCTAATGTTTTATACACATAAGTATAAGTTAAGAGTTTTAAAAGCACAGATGATTGAAAGTTTGCAAGGTGTAGAGGGTCTGAGCCAGAGGGGATTAAAGTGGGTGCATACATTTATAATAAAATGGCAACTAGACAAAGAGATAGAAATAAAAGATTACAGTGCAGTCTACATATCTCGACGTGAACTGATAGTCCCAACAATTTTGTTATGAAATCCCATAAAAAAATATCTGGTATCTCGACCTCCCATGAGCCCTGTCCACTATCTCGACATTCCCTGCTAAGGCTGACCGCATTTTAATTACCCACAAACTGTCCAGCTCAGCACTCCCTCTTTCTTCCTCCTTTGTTGTTCGTAGTTCATTGGATTTTTTTTTAAACATCATGCCGTTCAACTGTTGCGGGCCATTTTCCATAACCATTGGCCTTGCGCTGCGCAACTGTCGAGTTCACAGTATTCCACAACATGTACTTTGCTTCCCTGGTTGGGTGGTCCGGCGATTGTTTTCTTTCCCTGATATCAGACGCTGACGGCTTCTAAGATACCAGGGAAACTTTCTTCACATTCACACTAATTTGTCATACGCCGCTGTCTGTCTCAGATACCAGGGGAATTTTTTTTCACACTAATTCGTCATAAACCACCATGTGTCTGAGAACAAAAGAGACAGGCTGTAGATCACAGACAAAAACTTCACCCCCAACTGCTGTATAGAGACAAAATGGGGACATAACACTAATAACAGTTTTTGAATAGGCTGGGGGGATTAGAGCTTGGAGCGATCAAGGTGCTTTCCATCAAATTAGCTCCTCCCTTTGCAAGCAAAAAGGGGTGATGGGGATGTGGGTTTCTGTGTTTTCTCACAACTCGACATTAATTCCATGGTCCCACTGATGTTGAGTTATCAGGATTCCACTGTATGTATTTTAAAAGGGTAATTGATGCAATGCTAGATGCTGTTTATTGGGATTACACAAAACATACAATGTAGGGATTCAAGTGGGGCCACTTTATTGTGCAGTAGTTGTAGTAACGTGCAGCAATTTCAAATAAGGGTCTACATTTATTTTGCAGGGATAGGCTAATGAGTACTGGTGGGTAATACTAGTAATAGTATAATTTATGCGTAGACCACGTTATGGTATTAACACTTTGACATCTCCGTACTACTGTAAACCAGTGTGTAAAAATAGAAAAATATTTCCAATGGTATGTGGATGCTTAGTAAAATGGGATCATGTCGTCAGTGATTCTCCATCAGAAGTCCAGTTTATAATGATGCCAGATTTATTTGAGATTTTAGATTCACAGTTTGCAAAATTATAACTTTCTATAGTAAAATACTCTAAAAACTTGACTATTGCCAAGCTAAGTCAAAAAAGTAACAGTGAAGGGTACCGGTACTGCTTCTAATATTAAAATGAAGATGCCACAGAACAAAACAAAATCAAAATGTATCGACATTTACTGTCTTCCAACTGAAAGACCAAACAATAAGCAAAATAAAAACCAAAACAATTACATGGAGAAAGGAAAAATTGTCCCCATTTTTACAATTCTTCGTGTACTTTTCTCAGTCTGTCCCCCTGTAATTTTTCCTCTCTATGTAATTGTTTTGGTTTTTATTTTGGTTATTATGTTCTTTTGCTTGGAAGACAGTAAATGTCGATACGTTTAAATTTTGTTTTGTTTTGTGGCGTCTTGATTATTAGAAGCAGTACCCTTAATCATTACTTTTTTTTACTTACTTTGTTTGCTTCTCGGCAGCCGCCATTTTACAATTGTCGCCAAGCTGTAATGATTTTTTTTTTATAAATTGTTAATTGATGGGGGGAAAAGATTAATCCTTTCAACATTTTTAGTTTTTTTTCGTTAAAGCTTTTACTTATGGTACTTTATTCAAACTACCAGCCCATTCACAGTATAGGCAAATAATCATTTGACTTTTTGTAGGATGACTTTGGTTCAATTCTTCTCCATTATTTCTCACGAATTCATGAGGACTTTTTATTTTGATTTCAGATTCTAACACCCTCGTACCAAATGAACTTTTGTAAAAATGTTTTTTTCCTTTTTCATCGTAACCTTTCCAAATAATTCTATTTCCTTTCAGAATTCTCTGTTGTCATCTCAGAATGTCAAACCTTTGTTCATGTAGGCCTATACTAAAGATGAGACAACAAATCATTCTTATTCAATCAGTTTCATTTCTACTTATGCCATGGATTGTACAGTTGAATTTGATGAATGTTGGTCTGTACCATACCTCGTAAATTATATGCTTTTTCTTGCATTACATCATGTATTGTTATATTTTTCATCAGTGTCAATAATGTTCTTTTGCTTCCAATTTCAACAGAGAAGACAGCAAATATTTAACATGTTTGATGTTCAATATGATGATGTGAATGTTTATTTAATGCAGGAGTTGTTTTTTTCCCAATAATTGCAAGTTTCTGTTTGGATCTATTTGTTACGGTACCTAAAAGTTCATCAGTAAATGCTTCTAATATTTTATTGAAAGACAAATAATTTCAGATGGTTGTCTGGTTACATGTACAATGTACTGTGACTTTGAGAAGAATATTAGGCCCTACTTCCTGCTCTGTCCAATGTTTGATTCTTCTGAAAATTTCCATAGAAACTTGCAATTTGTGATTTTATTTTTGAAATTAAGCTCACTAATTTTCATGGAATTTATTTTTCTCCACAGACAAAAAAACAATGCCTCGTTATTTCCAATGATCATGAAACAGGAAGTGTTTTATGGTCAAATTACAAAAATAGTGAAAATAGCGGTCAGATAGAAAAATATGTTTTGTGCATTTAAAATAAGTATTGAACCCTGAATTCTAGACAATATGTAGTGCAATCACTCCAAATTCTAAGCAAGCAAAATATAAGTGCTCCACCCTCTGTAACATCTCAGTCTCTAAAGGGTGAAACAACAAAATGGGGTCTATGGGGGGAGGGAGGATGGGGAAGATAAATTTTACGTTTTACTTTTATATTGTAATAAAACAAAAGTAGGTTTTATGGAATCTTGTTCTCCTTGGGGTATTTCTTGATCACAAACCCACAGTACAGGCCCATTGGCTTTTATTAAAAACCAACACTATATAATTATACATGTATGCACAGTAGATATCCATTATATAAATTGCCTTTCTGAGTGACTTGACATAGTAATATCCCTTTATGTGATAATCTGTAAAAAGCCAATCAGAGTGATTGGGATAGTGCATTGTCTTTTACATTAGTGTCAACTACATGAGGTCACATAGAAAACGATCACTATTTTTTATGGGCGAGAATTGTAGTTGTAGGCCTTTCATGTATGCGTGTGTCATGTGCATTGGTTTGAAAATGTAATATGGCTGAATGGAGGATTGTGTGCAGGGTTAATGTAACAAGGGGTGCAATGAAGACTAAATGGGGAATCAGAAGATCATGGTCCTTTTCCCATTTCTCAATTTTTTCTTTGCTAATTGTGGTGGTAACATAAATCTTGGCCGCAACCTTTGTACCATACACAAAATAATGTACCGGTTCTGGTACGTTAGTATCCATGAGCCTATGAATGGGGTCCACAGCATGAATGCATATTACACGCTTTCTTCTGATCATTTGCATTGTATAATAATAATGAGAAAGCATGCTCTTCTCTGTTACAAAAAAATGATTCAACATGTTACCACTGTTGATTTTGAGTGCATTCATCTTCAAAGCAAACTTTTTACTGAAGAAGAAAAATGCTTTGGCCAGTTTTAAGAATAATGAAAAAACAACATGTGTTTGGTAACTGATGTAATGCAATGATGACAGTGATAGTGCAACACGGGCATACTTTTTTAAGCAAACAAACGCAACACAAAACAAGTGGGTTGTTTCACTGGGGACAAGTCAAACAGTGAGACAGATGCATTTAGTTGTTATTTCACATTTGTGATTGGTATAACATATTGTGGACAAGAGCCTTTACTAGGGTTTACATTTTTCTCATGGTGAAAAATGGAAGCTTGTTTTTATTTTTTCAAAATTTGGCCAAGATAGATAAATACCAGTATTTACCATTAAGCTATTCATAGTAGAGAAGTAATAAGCGTGGTCATAAATGAGCATGCATCATTCTAAAATTATTGCTGACACACAAAAGTGGTCAACATTTTTTTTTAAATAGGAAAGGGACCAACTCTTAGATTTAGGTTATGCTAGTTTCAAACTTTGACATTTAGACATTCTTAAAAATAGTATTGAATGCAGTGTTCCTAAGTGTTGCTTTCCTTTTTGTTTCCAGAGATTTTTGAACTGGCTCATATTACTCACTCAGAGGGGGGTGCAGTCTTCCCACAGAGACGAGAGAAACATTGATGTTGACCAATGGTAATGGTTACATGACATACGAACATTTATTTATAAAGATTATCTCCGTTTTTCGTTTTATTTTAAACTGAACGATATTTTTAACCTTTACCGACACACGTTTAGTAAAAGTTATATCTGTCACTCATGGGTCTTTCTTACCCACTGACTCACATTTCTTCTCTGCAAGTCACTGGGTCTATTCTACCCACTTGTGGCGAATGTGCGGTTTGCAATAAATTCCTCTTTGGAAGTCATTGGGTCAAATCGGCCCCACGTGTGTCTGAGCAAATGAAGTGTTTGGGGGGGAAAAAAAAACAACAGTCACAAATACAACAAAATGAATCAGAACACAACATTTACAAGTACAAATGGATGATAGAAGTAGAAGAATACAAGGAGTCTCATGGTTTAATTTTATTTATTAAAGTTGTCATCTGTTTGGGGTCAATTAGATCCATGAGTGGCGAAAAAAGTTAAGGTGGGGGTAGGCATGAAGGTGGAGAGAGGGAGCGTAGGTCATGTTAGCTTGATGGGAAATTGACAAAGTTGATAACCAGGGTAACCTTATACAGTAAACCTCGAATGTAACGAGCTCGGACTCAACGAGACCTCGCATTTAGCGAAGGGGGTACAAATCCCCGTTTTTTTTATTCATTCGCATCAATAAAACGACCTCTTGTAGAACGAGCAGGTAAATGAACAACCTCGGCTGTAACGAGGTAACCAAACCCGAATTCTGCCCTCTGCGCTCGCCTGAAGCAAACTTTTCATCTTCTCACAATCAGTTTCACCCATCCGCCCTCTCCCTACAGGCCTATAATTTCAGTATTGTAATTCCACGCGGCGCGAACGAAGGCACAGCGAGAGGAAGGGGAGGCGTGTGGGGTGGTGGTGGGGGGAGAGTTAGTGACCGACGTTGGCGTTGGGTCAGCTAAACGGTGAGGAACGGGACAAAGTGTGGTGATTGGC
>JBDFRD010569062.1:4197-17906 GCA_039654405.1 Bullina lineata | reverse complement strand
AGAAGAAGAAGAAGAAGAAGAAGAAGAAGAAGAAGAAGAAGAAGAAGAAGAAGAAGAAGAAGAAGAAGAAGAAAGACCCGTCAATCTCCTGACGTGGCCCATCCCTAGAGGGGAAGCCTGTGAGGGCTTACTGGGGATTTGAACAGGCTTGATCCCTGACTCCGTGGCGCCCATGAAGACCAGGAACTAGTGACGGGGTGATGGGGAAGGAGCGGATGGAAGCATTAGGACTACACTGTTAATGAGCTCAGAACACTGGAACTGTTGATGGGAACTTCCAGCTGAATAAAGGGGGCTTCCTTGGAATAAATAAGGTACAGGACTCTCCAAGGTCTAGAATGTTTTTAAGGTGTTGAGACAAGAGCTGTAAACTACTGCTATTGCTAGACCAGATGTACTGTTGTAGAAATCTTAACTGTTTTGTGTCGTGGATGATAGCTTTGGGATACCGGTAGCTTCTTTCATTTGTATTGTCCTCTTTACATGTGTTCAACTCGTTGGTACCGTACCGTACTAATTTGTGTTGTTTTGTTTTTCGTTTTAAGACAGTGATAGTCAAGCACCACTGATTACACTGAATTTTGGGTTCCACATCCCCATTGACTCGATGACTGCCCTTTCATGCTGTGGCATTCTGGCACATGTCATCTGGACGGCAATTAAAGTTAAAGATTTTTTAAAGTGAAATTTGGTAGTGGTGGTGGTGATGGTGATGATAATCATGATGAGGAGGGTGGTGGTGGTCTTGGGGTGGTGGTGATGATTATGATAATAATGATGAGTAGGAGAAGGAGAAAGGGGATGGGAGTGGTGGTGATGACGATGATGAATGATAATGAAGATGATGACTGTTTGAGTTTGAGCCTTATGAATAGTCATGCACCATTGATTACAATGAATTTTTTTTTGGTTCCACATCCCCATTGACTTAATGACGGCCCTTTCGTGGTGTGACAGTCAGGTACCTCATCCGGACACCAGTTCATGATTTTTTTAAGTGGAGTTGGGTACCACTGAGACTTGGACTCGGTTCTTCCCTTTTCACCGATGAAGCGCATCACTGCGCCGACCCAAAGTTTAATGTGATGTTAAGAAGCGCATCAGCGTACTTTCAACACGAATGTGTGGACTTTTTCATTCTTGTCCATATATCTGTAACGACTTTTCATACTGGTCATTTTAAATTCAATAATGCTGGTCAAGTCATTTCCTGTGTTTTAAGACATGTTTCCAATGTCACTTGTCGACTGACACTCAAACTAACTTCAGATTTCTTGACTCTACATGTAATTCAGTGTTCAGTTTTTGAGTTGAATAAGCTTGTCAACAAAATTTCGGGTAGAGTCTTATGAGACCCCCCCCCCAAAAAAAAAATTGATCAAAATAAAGGTCAGATAAAGTACATGTATTGCTAATTCAGTAGAGTTTAAGTTACACAATATGATCTGTTACTTATGAATATTAAATACTAAATCTATAAAATACTATAATAATAGTATTTTCACAGGCGTGTCACGCCTTTTCACAGTAATACAGTAGGTACCATAATCAAATTAATAGAAGCTATGCCAATATGATAAACATGAAAGCAAATGTAGATGTAGATCCATGATGTAGATCTAGAAAGTCTAGATCTAGTCTTTTTCCTTTGTCCTTTTCTGTTGTTTACACTCTCTAAGTAGACAAAATTATCGAGCGTTGGTTCGTTTTTGCGTTTATCACCTTGAAATAACTTCTATTACAGTAATTGTATTACACAACAATGACCGATAAAGTGACCATCCATCAGATTCATTCAGAAGCATCAGTAACCATCTGAGAAACACACGAGATATAGTATAGACGAAGTAGAACACAGGCATTCGTTGGACAAACAAGTTTATTTGGCCTCCTCTGGATTCTTCCACGGGACAAATCATGACAGCAAATTCTATGTCAACAAGAAAGCTTAGAATGTGTAGAGATAAATACATGCAACTATTACATAGTAGAGATACAATTCAAATTTAATGTTTTCACATTACAGATTACGTGATTTAATTTAAGTTTCATCATGCTTTAAACCCGATGGCCGTTATTTCAGGAGATGACAAGCTTTAGTTATTAATCGAGACACGCTGACCATAGCAATATTACAGTCAGAATCTTTGTACTCGAGGCACAAATAAACAGCATAAGGGCAAGGGAAACAACTCCACAATTTATCGAGTTCTTTTGTTTCGACGTGGTCAACACCCTTTATACTAATTTATAGGTACCGTAATTGTATTAATGTACATGTATTTTCGTGTCTATGAAGCTTTGGGTTGCGTATCGGTACATGGTTTCATCGTGAAACATAACATGTAGATTCTAAAAAGCTTTGTTTTTTTTTTCAGTCTTTCATAATTTATCTGATTTTGCATTACAACTGAAACCACGATTGAAACAGCAGGAAACATGAAAGTGAGTGATTTATTCTGAAGCTGTCGCCAAGGTCACAGTGCATCTGATTTGCTTTATCCAAAGGTTACAGTGCAGTACGGTAACACAAATGCCTTCATCCATCCACATTGTATAGATTTCTAGATTTATCACAAGGTTTTACTTCTATTATGAGAGGAACAAACTGTTATTGATAACCTATATTTCTGGTAAGTGAATTCTACCATGCAGCAGTGTGTAAGTGTAGGAGCAAGGGACATGCATGGTGTATTTAGATCTACCAGTAGGCAAGCAGTGAAAACGGTGAGCATTGAAATGTTTGAAGAACAGAGCAGAAAGACACTGAAGAGTTGAAGTTTCTTATAGAAATAATATAGATCTAATCGAATTGCAGCTAAACAAAAAATTAAAGGAGACGAAATCACAAATCAAAAGTAAAGTAAGTTACACATACTTAGTAAGTTTGAGATGACAGGTCTTATAAGCTCACAGAAGACAAGGGTCTGGAGAATTTACAAGCGTTAAGGACTGGGGTTTAGAGGGTATTCCATAAAATCATTACATCTCTCAGAATAATCCAACCATAATGATTCCTGTTTTTATTTTGAAGACCAACTAATCCAAACTAAACTGCTACCCAGATTTTTTATATTTAGAGATTTTCTACAGGACTGTGGGAGTCCACATCTTCACCTCAGACTAATTATCCTAAATATGATCCCTTCAAGGCTTCAAAGTCAAAGACAATTTCAGTTAACAAAAGCTTAGATCTACATTGTATACACATAAGAATTCTCAGTTTGATCCATTGCAAAAGCATTATGCAAATTTTAAGCTGTGTCGATGTAGGCTACTTGATGTTGAGAATATTATGCATGCCTGTTTTCAAATACAAGTTTATGCACACACAAGTATATTGTAAAAAGGTGTCGTGATAAATTCCAGCCAAGTTTACTCTTTTTTTTTCTTTTTCTTCTTTGCTCCTCTTTTCTCCTTCAATGTAATTGTTGCTGTTGTTCACCCTTGAAGATGATAATGTTGTTCATTTTCTGTAGTGTTGTTTTGTGGAACACATCTAGACCTTATTCTGTGGACCACTTCAGAGTACTCAGGATATAGTAGGGCCACTACAGTGAGATTATTAGAATGGCTATTTCATAAAGTAAAAGCAGATACATGCCCTAATTTTTGGGGAGGATCTAAATCTACTTACATTTCATATTTTTTCTAAAATCGCTTTAGAGTCCACATATCCATTTGCTTAGATATTGGTTCATCATCAGAACATCATCATAATATGGTTAACAGCTTATATTTCGCAATAAACAAAGTTCCACAGTGTTTCGAACCAAGGAACTCAAATTTCAACATCAAGTTCCAAATGACTTACTTGCTACACCAACTTCACACTAAATAATATAAATATGTGAGTGTGAGGGAGAATTAAACAACAGTGCAAGGGGAATAACTGCACTACTTAAGATGGCATACGAAAACAGAGTTACAGTTACAGCATTTATAAGCTGTTCACTTTTGTCCTCTTCACTTTTTTTTTTTAGATCTGCTCGTATAAAAAATTATAACATGTACAAAACTGATAAATCTAGATCTATGTGCCATAATCATTTAAGCAGTCAGGACCTGAATATTTTGCCTACTTCATGCTTATAATAATAATTTATATCAGAAATGGGGGGAAAAAATGAAAAAAATATTTCTGAGGAAGTAAGACAAAAAAAAGGATAGACGTCTAGTAATAATATGGAAACAGGTCAAAACTAAAACAGAGGGAAATCATTACAGCAATGTGTGAAGGTAAACCTAATAGAAATAGCCACTCACAGCACATTCTGCATCAGCCCACGATGAAGAAGACACAATGATAAAATGAGGACAACAATAGAATCATAAGAAATAAAAAGCGAAACAAGAAAAGAAAAAGAAAAAAGCTGCCAAATAAAACAACTACATTAATCTTTATATTAAAAAAAAGGTCAATATATAAATAAAAACTGTTTACACTTATACGTGTACACATCTCAAATGTGAACCACTATGCAGCCTTGTCATAAAACAAAACCAATGGAAATGAACCTACTGCAGGCCGCCTCTGTAACTCAGCCAGTTCCAAATTCACTTTCAACAGAACATGACATATTTATCC
Source organism: Bullina lineata (assembly GCA_039654405.1). NCBI lineage: Eukaryota > Metazoa > Mollusca > Gastropoda > Bullinidae > Bullina > Bullina lineata. The sequence goes on along the minus strand of JBDFRD010569062.1, from coordinate 13,318 downwards.
ATCCCCTGCATACACATATCACAGTGCTTCAGTTCTCCATCACAGAGGCCTTCAAGTTCTTTGTACACATGAACACCTTAGGTTCCGTCTTTTTGTACACAACAGATTCTATTCCTTACAACTTGGAGACATTGTTCCTCTGTATAAAAACGATTCCTTTATCCACATGAAAGCAAACAGTTTACCACAAAATCCACTTTCAAGCGTGCAAAAGTAGAAGCATGTACAAGAGCAAGGCAAGATTAAGTTGGAAATTCATGGGCTTGTATTTGTCTAGGAATTTATGTTCATACAAAATTATGACAGTTATCACCTTTACTTTACTTCTGAAATGTGTTCATGTAATCTTGTTATGTTATTAAAAAATCCTAGCAAAAAAACAAAATTGGGGATGGTCCAATACTTATTCTCTTTAAACTGCCTAACACCTGGGAAAAAAAGTATTCATGTTTACTTGTCTGGGGTCTATTCGTGGTCATTTAATTTTAAATAATGGCGAGCTCATTCTCTGTCAGGACATCTAATAGTGAAGAGACATTTAAAGCACTACATTTTACATCTGTTTACATTGACAAGATTTTTTGCATTTACACGACATTACAACAACAAAAGTGAAAACTGAATCTCTTCACCCTCTTTCCTTCCCCAATAACTTCTGTTTAAAAGCACCATTTCCTTGGTCAATGGATAAGGTCCTGGATTTCCTACACAAATGTATCAGTACATGACATTGTGTAAAAAATTGTACTCACAGTCTGCTTAAGTAAGTACGGTACCTATGAAGTTGTTCAAATGTTTCGATGTGCATGACACTTTAATAAAAAAAGATGTCTGTTTACATTTTGGAAATCAAGTAATACGGAGTGTACAAGTATAACTTTGAAGTATTATTAGGGAATCTATACAAACTTCCATTGTTTTACAACTGATATTGATAAGCTGAATGACTTGTGAAATTGACCTGTTAAAAGAATGAATAAGCCTACAAATGCAAATATGCAAATGGCTGTACGACAAGTAATCACTTACATTTAACACTGTGGATTTGAGACAATAAGAAACCTAGATTTTAAAACAATAAGAACCATACACATCCATAGTGCACTAAAATGTACAGACCAGAACATAAGCTTGGAACATAAAAGCTACATCATGCATCAATATTATTTAATGGCAACTATCAGAAGTGTTCAGCTATAGGTAATAACAATTCATCATGTTTCCAAATCAGGAAACGTTCAATTGAAATAAAGAACCCCCGTTCTCCTAAATGATAATAACAAATTATGTCTCTCTCTCTATCTTGGTGCAATTCATTGTGATTGCACTAATTGCAGTCAAACTTTGCACATGTCTCAATCAATAAAATGTTAGCTCAGTGAGGTCATAGCTACAATCTCACTTCAATGAGACGTGATGACTGAGACTCGTGATCCAATATATTCTTTAATATTTATTTATGGCCAAGTCTTATTCACAAGGAAGACTGTTTCACATGGGAGCACAATTCTAAATCACATCACACTTTCAGCATCATGCCCAAACACTTCAAATGTTTTTTTTTTCTTAAATCAAATCATTGTGAACTAAAAAAATGTTTTTCCTGTAGCTCATTTTTCATTGCTCCCACAGTGTGTCAGTTATTTCTTCACTTGGAATCAAGGTTTATAAGTCATTGCATCACAGCACATCTCCAGTAACCTCCTGTATCTGTACAGTCTTCACTTTGGTCTTACATCCATATCAACTTGAGTCTGCCTTGACACCAGTCCAGTCATCAAAATGCTCTTAAGTCCCAGAAGAACTAGCTGGCTTGCTTGGCTGCACTGGAAAGACAGAGAGAAATGATTCCCCGTTACTTATTATCTGTTCATTTTCACCATTTCGCAGTACAACACAATTCATAGGAATATTGACGAATTCAGGCATGAACAAAAACAGAAGGACTTTCAAAAATTCTACATACAGAGTACCTCATCCCATGCTTGACAACTTCATTTTATTGACATGAATTATTTCAATTTTTGTTCTTTGCTGATTTTTATCATCTTCATATTTCTGTAGCAGCTCCACTTTTGTTTTAACATTCTGTTTTTTCTTTTTTGAACTCTGAAGAGGAATACGTGCATCACAATAAAATATTAATTTTGATTCATACTGTTGAAGCTATAATCAGCAAGAATTTAAAAGTCTTTCCCCACACTTCAAATGTGCATTGCCATCCTGAACTCAAATTAATCCATGAAGCCTAGATCTACCTTTGCCAGTGAAGTTGTATCCATAGGCTGCGTAGGCCGCCGTCATCCCAGCCTGAGCACCAGCAATCTCAGCGGCCGACATGGCCTTCTTCGCACTTCCCCGACCACGAGGTCGTTTGCCGACCCCTGACCCTCGAGGGCGCCCTCGTCCTCGACCCCTCTTTGGTGGCTGGATGGGTTTGCTGGTCACTGCAAGAAAAGGAACACAAGGAAAAGCTAAGCATTAGGAAGTAGCAATGATCGCCCTGATGTATAATTCTCTTTGTGAGTGCCTAATTAATTGGGATAGTATTTGAATTGTAAAATCTTGCCCAGACAGCACCAAGTGTCTGCTTTTGTATAAATTTAGATCTTTACCGTACTTGTATGTTATGAACACATGCTTCCAATTCTATTATAGCTCATTTCCAATCGCACTTGATATTCAGACTCCATGTCACCAAACTGGAGTCCAGGGATCAACAAATTCACAGACAAAAGATTAACTTACCACTGGAGAGATTTAAACCTGGACCCACATGCTCAGTAAACAAACACTTTACCAACTTAAAATATCAGGGTACCGGTATACTAGCTAACTCAAGTTGACCAGAGCAGCAAACATTGTTTGAGAAACGTTACAGACAATCTGCTTGCACTATCATAAAGTTCTGAACTTACCTGGAGGGAAGAGGGAGTGGGCGTCATCAACAATGACAAGTCCCCCGTCATTGCTGTCATCCTGGGCCATCACAGACGTGGACTCACTTCCAACAGACATCTAGGAAGAGAGAGAGGGGAAACAAAATTGAAGCATCCAGTACAGAATGAATCAATAAAAAACAGGTTGACAAGACAATGCCCTGCTTCTAAAGAATATAAGTTAGGCAGATGAAGAGATCAGGAGGCTCCACCTTCACTCACAACAGCAGTTCATGGTGCTGTATTGTCAACAGCTAGACTAACCCACGGGTAATAATATGACTATTTATATCATAAAAAAAAAACCTCAGAGACACAAAGTATGCTGAAGAAATAAAATCATGATCATTTCTGAACATTCATCTTAGTCTTTGAAATTATGTGTATTATAATGGAGTGAATATGTAAAAGTTCCTTCAAGGCCCATTGAGCCAGAACTTATCTGAACTTAGATATTGTGAAGCATAATAGATGACTTTTACGTCATCTCCTAGACAGGAAGCATAACTGTCGTAGGTTTACTTCCCCAGCAAAATATGCCAGTACACAATGCGCACTTGGGTAGAGTGTATAAAGTGTCTTTCCAGAGGATACAATACGGCCAGTCCAGTTCAAAACCAAGGCCTATGCATTGTAACCCCTCAGCCACCATGATTGTGTTGTTGTTTTTTATCTAGGCCTAGCATAAATTTTGAAAACCTTCCAAAATTCAGAAATGTATGTATTATTCTCATTATCTCAGTAGTGCTTATAGTTATAGCTTAAAAAAGAAACTTTTCACTTCTTAACTTAAGGGAAATTATCAAAAATATTCCAGTACCCGTACAGGCTACTCAGTCTATTTCCAATAACACCTATAACATATTAACACAACATAATAGATAAACAAAGACACACAAAGCACTTACCACACTCTGAGGACTGGTTGGCATGGAGAAAGAGTCTCGGCTGGCCATCGACTCAGTGTCAGGGGCAGGGATGGTGATGTTGTTCTCCTCTGCCTGAGCTGCTGCTGCTGCTTCCGCCGCTGCTGCTGCTGCTGCAGCTGCTGCCTCTTTTCTCTTGGTGCTCTCTCTTTTCTGTACAACGAAAGATAGAAAAATATTGTGGTCAATGCCAGACTATACTGAGATACCCCATGGTGAAAAAGAAATGTCTTACTGTTTTTTTAATAGCCTTTTTGGTTTTCTCTTGTTTTTTTGTAATATGTGATTATTATTATCATCTTTGCTCCTTTTTTCATGAGCATTCATGCAGGAAAAAGGTTTCAAATTTCAAACAAACAAAGAGATCTGTGGCTTTAGCAGGTAGGCTACCGGTAACCGAAAAGAAAGTGAATCCTAGAAAAAAGACATTTTAATTAAATTTGAAGAAATTTTTAAAAAGATCCACTATAAGCAGCGAGATAGCAAATACATCATGGCATTCATTACAGATATCTCACTCACCTTGTACTCACGCTTCCTCTTCCTGAAGATGGTTCCCAAGTTGGGGTCATCACCAATCTTTTCAAACTGGCGGGTCAACACTAAGGTGAATGAAGAAATAGAAAAAAATTCACAATCTACTTAAAAAGCTGAAGAGATGCTTCATACATTTTTTTCTTTTTCTTTTTTACATTAAATCTTCAGAGCATTTCTAATGATAGAACAATAGTGAAGGATGATTACAAGAATGTTTGAAGATTTTGATCTCCAGAAAAAGATAATTAGGTAACCCAGCACTGTTGGATTTATAGGAAACTCACATTTTTTCTCCATTTCGTCATCGTCAATAAGAAGGGAGACGACTTCTCTAGGTTTAAGAGAGTCAGGTTTGTAGTTGCCTCCTGAAATAACCATCTTTTGGATCTGAAAACAAGAAAGAAAAAATTTATGTTACAGAACCGGATCAAACATATCAAAATTTCTATCTTCAAGGGCCCAACAAACACACAAGCAAAGACAAAGGAGCCAGAATTATATGGGGAAGAAAATGATAAAGAAAACCAATGAATATCCAGAAGCAGCTGCCACCCACCTCACTCTTCTCCTTGGCCCTCTGCAGGATGCGCTCCTCTATGGTGCCTTTACAGATGAGCCTGTAGACTGTCACCTGCTTTGTTTGGCCCAACCTGTGAGCCCTGTCCATAGCCTGCTGGTCTACAGTTGGATTCCAGTCGCTGTCGTAGAATATCACCTATGGGGACAGGTGGCAAAACCAAATTAATTCACTGAACAGTTTGTGTGATGCTATAGCATTAAACCACCTGCAGTAATAGTCCAATCAATTTGTTGTACAGCTGATGTTAAGATGAGCTTTAATCTTAAATCGCCTGCATGCGGTAATTAGACCACTCCAGTGTTTAGGAAATATGGCAAGCCCTGTCCATCCGTATGAAAAAGAACAATGACAAGAAAGTAAGCCCCTATTCAAAATGTCCTTTTTATTAATACATGAATAAAATTAATTTTTAAACGAAAGCTTGCGACTACTTGGATTTTCAGCAGAAAAAAAATTTTTGTATTCCACTATTACCAATATAATTAGTAATATCTCTTCAGTATGTAATGTGCTGCACAGATTCATCAGCTTGACAAAACAAAGCAGTGACATACCAAGCAATGAAAGAAGAATTGCAACAACAACAAAAACAGAGGGAGGAAAAACAAGATTATTAACCATTTCAAGGCTTTCATCGAGATTAATCACTTCAAACTATCCCCTCGCAAAACAAGCACTATAACCCTACAAATAAAACTCAACTCACAGTGTCTGCCGCTGTCAAGTTGATGCCCAAGCCTCCAGCTCTGGTGCTCAACAAGAACACGAAGATGTCCGACCTGGTCTGAAAGTCCGCAACCATGTCCCTACGCTCTGAGATCTTGGATGAGCCGTCCAGCCGCATGTAGGTGTGCTTGCGGTACCACATGTATTCCTGTAGGAGAAAAAGAAATAGATGGATAAAGGAAAACAAAAAGAGATTTCTGAGTATTCAGAATATTCCTGTAGCAACAAAGAGAAAGATAAGGAACAGGATATGATGACAGGAAAGATGAAAGATTCCAACAACCATCCCTGTTGTGACAATTGGAAAGATAAGGAATATATTTGTCATGGCAACAATGTACGTTCCTATATCAGAAATATTATGCATTTTTGCCAGAAAGAGGTATATAAAAAAAAATTGATGCGTGAGCATAGATTTCATGGGGATCTGAACAAAGAAGCTCCTGTTGATCAACTCTGCATTTATTCAAAAACAGTATCGATGAGTGTGAATCACATATTATTGTGTTTCAATACTAAGAATAAAAACTGAAGATAATAGAACCCTTCCCCATTCATAACCTCATGTCCTTATTTACACCTCAGTGAGATTTGTTGTATTCATTACAGTTAAGTTGCTCAGAGACTGGAAATGGTCACTACTGACAACTCAGACAGAATGCTTCAAATAATCCAAAAGAAACATCGTCTATTCAAAAAAGTCCAAACAATCCTTTACCTCCAACAGATCAATCATGCGAGTCATTTGTGAGTAGATGAGGACACGATGATTGTCGCCTTTCAGTCGCTGCAGCAATAAGTCCAGTGTGTTGAGCTTGCCTGCGTCATTCACCAAGGATTCTTTGTCTGGGAGAATGGAGGAGTGGGGAGAGAGGACAATGCGAACAAAATCAAACATAATTTGAAACTGCTGATATTTTTCTCAAACCTCATTACTTTCAACATTGTAAAGCATACACATGTCACAACAACACCACAGCATCAGCGAGAGTTTAGTTCCTTCAATATATGATGCATCTTATCTAAATAACACTATCAGTTTGCAGCCAGGGATACCAATCACCTGTAATGAATTAATGAGATTTGATACTGCAATGTTTTGCTTCTTAAATAAATAGCATTCTAACACCCAATCCAGCAAAACATGTGGATAGATAGCAAAGTTTAATTTCTTCTCTCTTCCTTATGTCCCTGTAGCAGGATGAAATTCCCGTACTTTGGTTCATGGCAAGTGTTAGCTATGTTTCTTCTCAGATTTAAGACTTTGTTGCTGTTATATTTATTATTTCTACATATTAGCTGTTGTTTTTTCAAGGTCACACTTTAAATTTCTGCTTATTTCAATTCGTCTCTTCATAAAATAGTGTTGTGCTACATTTAATCATTTATTTATGCCTCGATGTTTTAGATACTTCTTTTTAAAATTCTAATCTAATAAGTAAGTATTCTTTCAAAGCCTATAACTTGCCATCTTCTCAAACAGCCACCAATGAATTGATGCGAAGATGTAAAAAAAAAAAACTCAAACCACACAGTTAAACAAGACTTGGTAGTTTAAGCTTCCCTACTACAGCAACTTCAATTCCCCCTCTCTTCTCTTTTCTTTCTCTCCTCTCCCTCTCTTCTTACCAGGAATCTGCACATTGGTCCAGCCAAAGCGAGGCTGTAGGGCACACACGCCAGCAAGAGGGGGAGGAGTGAAGAAATTGACCGCCCGGCGGACATGAGCTGAGTTGTCCACATCTCCATAGAGCAGCGAAAGCTTGGCCTCCAGTGTACCACACAGGTCTTTCTTGGTCACATCCCACTGACCACTGCGGTCAATGACGTACTCACGCCTGCTGGGACAGGCCACCTGTGGGGAATTACGGAAAAAAATGTCTTTGAATGCTATGCATCGCTTTCCAGTTTGAAACAGATCAATTCAGTCGAGTACAGCCTCTTGCCAAAAATAAGGTTATGACTGCTGTTGTCACCTAGTGACAAAATGGCAAAATTTTGCGTAACAACATAGCTCACTTGATGTAGGTACGCAATTTTCTCAGGTAACAATACTCAGAATCATCCTACAAACTCCTATTTCATTACCATCAAACCTGTTCCTTTATATTTTTTTATATTTCCATAAGCAAACTTGAAATCAAAAAGAAGTGCCTGGTTCCAGCATTTTTGGAAAATCTCACGTGTGCCCCAAAAAAATTAGAAAAGTTGGCAGGTCAGGCAACAGTAGTTCAGAAGATTATATTCTGTTACACAATAACAAGAAACAATCCCACTGATGCGGCTAGTAAACACAGATGTACAAATTAATCAGCAAGGCTTCTCACCTTTGGAATGAGGATGGAAAAAAAGGAGGGCATGTCAACAGGCTGGCATTTGAGGACCCGTGACGGCCGGAACTTGTGGGGATGAAGGGGGAGGGAAACCTCTTCTGTTGGACTGCGAACTGGAGACTGTAAACACAGTTGGAGATAAATATAGTCAATACAATAATGATGATGATGACGATGACGATGATGGTGACAGTGGCGGTGGTGATGATGGTGATGATGATGATGAAGATGATGAGAAAGAGGAGGACAATGAATTGTATATATTAGAAAATACACTTGCTGTAATTACTACAAGTACAAGAAAGGAACCTCAAGTAAAGAGCACCAACAGTTCAGTGTTGGTGCCTTGATAAGCAAAGAAAAGGAATATTTATGTCTGACACTGATAATTTTTAACACTGCCTTTTCAATTAAGCAAAAATGGTTTCCTTGTAATTTCTTAAATAATGAAACAAGTCATGGTTCACCTACTTCCATATGTTTGATTAGATGGTGGACTACATTGTCAAACTCAACAACCCAAATGTATATACAAGAGAGCCTTCTTAATTAAGATTTCCTAAATAAAGCAAGGTAATCCTCATACATTAATTCTCAAGTTTGCATTAAAACAGTTCGTATAATTTTCAGATCATGGACAAAAGTAAAATGTAAATTTCCTGACAGGCCTATCAAGCCAATAGAACCTGAGCTTATCCAAATTTCCGTCGCATGAAGCTGAACAGATGATTTTTACATCATCTCCTAGACAAGAAGCATGTCTGTCATAGATTTATTTCCCCAGCAGAATATGCCAGTACCCAATTTGCACCTGGGTGGGGAGAGGAAGAATGGTCTAAAGTGTCTTTCCCAAGGACACAATGCTGTCACCTGGAGCGCAACCCAGTACCCTTGGATCAGAAGTCCAACAATCTAACTATTCAGCAAACCTGCCATCACAGATCCCGGACAAACAAAGGCATCAAATCTATACATCAAATCCGAGCAAAACTCACACTTGACGAACAACTCACTTTGGTTGGTGAATGGGGAGGGCTAAGGGGATTGCGTTTGGAGCCGCTAGCATGCCGCAGCCGGCGA
>JBDFRD010568951.1:0-17928 GCA_039654405.1 Bullina lineata | reverse complement strand
GCAGTCACACAAGAAGGAGAAATAAAATGAAGCCAGTTTCATGCCTGTTGATTTTTGTAAGACCAAATAACAGCCATCCTAGAGGAAATTAAAAGGCGGGAATTAATGCTTGTTCAAGTCTCATAAATTGCTTTTTCATGTTAGTAGTAGCGTCTGAGAAAAGCACAGCTGTTTAAGAGGTGGAAGACTAGTCATTCAGGCCATTAACAGGCTAATCATGCATAACTACAGGCCCTTAAACTACAGCCTGCTTCAGCATACCAAATAAACGATAATCAAATTATAATGCACCCTCATGTTCTCCACCACAACAGACAGGTAGTGAACCACTCAAATGTTACATGGCTTCGATCAAGTGAGGCAAAAATATATTTGAACAAAGTTCCTCAAACTGAATAAATTTTCAATCATAACACAATATACATTAGATAAACAACGTATATTTTTCACAAGTGTAGTCACACAGAAAGTCCCATAGCAAGCATTATATTATCACCAAATAAGGCCAGTCACAAAACTAAGACTACGAATCTTACTTATAAGGTAAAAAGCAAGAAAGGGATGAACTAAAACAAGCAAAGAATTTATAACCTGAAAACGATAGTTAATCCATAAACTATTTTATCTCCAACTGTTCTTAAAAATAAAAGCGAACATAACAGGAAAAACTATCTAATTCTCATTATATAAACTCCCTAAGAGTTCTTGCCGTACCCTGTTCTTTAAGACGAGGCAGTAGTTTGTCGAGGATCACCATTTTGCCACAGTTTTCTACTAGATGAAAGTCAGTAGTGTATGGCGGGCCTGGAAAAAAAGGACAGTGTAACATTACATGATCAAAAGCCAATCATACAACACATTGTAACAGAAATAAAAAGCAGGAACGTGTCAAATGTTCTTGACATAGAAAAAGTCTAGTCAGGTTAAGAAAAACAAAAGAGAGGTCTTAACTTAATTAAAATACACATGATTAATAAAAAAAACACATGAAGACTCAGATATCAAAACAAATGCTTTGTAAAACGGGTGAGATCAAAGAGTAAGATTATGAACAACATTCAAATCAAGATTACCCTAATATAGAGGCCACATTGACAAAAATGGTTTCATTGATTAATATGCTAACTCACCAGGTTCCATGCCATCAAATAGGTATGGGTGATTTGAACACTTTCGCAGCTGCATCAGAATGTTCAACAACCTCATTTTGTCTGTTCGGCCAGCACCATTTACAACATCAATGTCTTTCATCAAAATTTTAGTATATCTGAAAAGGTAAGTAAAACATACCCTTATAATAAAAATTAACACATTTGATAAGACTTACAGAAGGAAAACAAGACACTCTTAAAAGAAATGAAAAGTTGTACTGGGACCAATAAAAAAATCAGTTTATATGGAAACAAGCTAAATAGAACATTTTTATAAAAAAAAGCATATATTTAATATACACATGAAAAAAAAAATAAAATCAATGGAATTCTTCACAACTACTTACAAATCTCTCTGCATCTTGCTGAGACCAATGAAAATCTTAGTTTCCTTTTTGGGAAGGAGACGTTTTTCTACGTCTGACTTGATGCGCCTCAGCAGGAAAGGTCTCAGCACCTGTATAAATGTGGACTCTATTAAAATCATAAACAACAAACTTAACTAATAATGAAAGAAACATTTTTTTTACTATACCACAAAATTCCAAATTATAAGATTTAAAAAAATGTATAAACAAAAACAAAATAATGTAAACACTTGTATAGTAGTATGACTTTTCACACTCAGGCTCAGAATGTTAATAAAAACACAAACTTTTTTTTTACCTTTTAAGTTCAGTATAGTATTTATTACAAAAGTTTTACAACTTACAGCATGAAGTCTTTCCACCAGTTCAGTGTCTCCAAAGCAAGCATTTGCATTGAACCATGCATCAAAGTCCTGAAAAGAGAAAGAACACCACATTGAGCAAACTGTTACCAAAGACTACAAAGACAAAAAAGCATGTCTACTTCAGTAGAGATAAATTTAAAGAGTGCTACAAAAAAACAACAACTCTGCTTTCAAACTTCCTTCATAACAAACCTCTGAATTGTTGAACACATCCGGCAACAAGAAGTTGAGTAGGGCCCACAACTCATGGAGATTATTTTGAAGTGGAGTTCCCGTGAGCAACATGCGATTTGTTGACTTAAATTCACGGACAATTTCAGACAGCTGAGGATTGAACAAAAATGCGTCATTCAGACAATATGAAATCAAAGTCATGTTAAAATAAAGGGCGAAGGATTCTTTTCTAGGTCTTTTCTATAGCATTTTTAAAGAATACACAAATATTACAATAAAATACTCTCAATGTTATACATACATGTAGACATATCTTGGTTTTCAAAAACTCTTTACAATAATCATATTTTTATTGTTTGTTTTCCTTTACTTTATGAATCACTTTGCAGTGTCCCCAGGCCCAAGTTTCCATTTACAGCATAAATGTTTGAACCAAAAACTGCTGTTTGCTATTCTGTTTAATATTCTTTCAATTTCTTATTTAATTGCACGCCAATAGAACAACAAAACTGCACATTAAATTTTCTTAAAATGTTCAGTGAAATTAGAAACATGGTTATGCTTTTGTATGATATTCCGCACAGTATCTCTATATCATGTTTTCAGGCCTTTGATTTTTTTTTTTTTACTTAAGCCACCCTTTTGATATGCACTAAGTTTCCATGAAAAATTAGCTTTTTCTTTAACATCTTCTCATGAACTTGAGGATTAAACATGATACAAACTTGGCGCTAACTGGTTCTACATGACTACTTTGAGATTATGCACACGGCGGAAGATCACTAAAATGCAAAACATAATAATTTTAATTAATGGGTAAAAATCTTCCCAACATATAATTTGCTGGACAGCATTTAAAAAAACAGAATTTAAGCAAGTCTCCTCCATTACACATTTTTGTATTTCAGTACTTCAAAAGGTATTTTAATAATGTTGTCGAACATAATTCAAATGCTTTTAACTTTAAATAATGAAAAAAGAAAGCACATATAACAGTGTGCCAGAACCTCGTTTGTCATCATGGTTATTAACGACAATTTTCCAAGAGCGATAATTCATAAATCCAAGTTTTTCAGCATTTCAACTTTGAATAATTATGATTATTTCTAAATAAAAGAATAGTGAACAAAAATTGAACATGGACATTACTGTGTCTAGTCATTGATCAAAAAGAATTTGTTCACAACTATGATGACACAGACACTATCTATTTGTCATACACAATTATTATGCATGCAAATGATGTATGGTTGTATTATTCATACCAATGTGCTGCTTCCTACCACATTAGCACAAATTCATACTGTTTCTAAAGGATTCATCTTCAATCCGAGTTATTTGACAAATTATGTTCATAACGATAACTACAAAAGCGTAACGTTTTAGGGCGCAAGCTTCTGGCTCAGCCCTATTTACAAAGTATATGGATAAAAAAAAAATTCAGGAAATTATTTACGTTTTGATTACCTTTGATTTCTCGTTCTTTATTCTGTGGGCTTCATCAATCACGATGTATCTCCAATTGAACTTTTTCATGACAGACTTTTCACGAATAACCATCTCATAGGATGTAATACAAACATCCCACTCTCCAGGGACAAGGATATCTCTGATGAATGCAGCCTGGAGTGAAAACAAAACTGTAAGACCAAATACCTCATCCTACTTCTTAAAGGAAAATTACAGAATTGTGTGCTCCTGTTGGAGCACTGCAACAATATAAAATAAATAACTTGAATAGTCAACTCAAGTGTTATCACTTTCCATTTTTAAACATATCAATAAAGCATCATGTCACAACACAAAAGAATAATTTTAAGCCGATTTGCATTTTTGGTTTTCTTAGCTCAAGTGTAATCAAAATATGATGAACCATTCAAAAGTGTGTAATATATGATTTGGTTTTTACTATTCAATCAAATCCTGCAGTATTTTTTCCACTCTCCACTAGTAAATATGTCCAGTATTTTAAACATTATTCTTATCATCACTGGATAATCGCATATATTGGTAATAACTAACTTACAGGCTTTGGCCTTGTCAAAAACGGAAAGTATGTTGTTTATAGACCATCATTGGCATTGTTTGGAATAATGTGACCTATTTTATCATAAACAGTACCAGACTCGAAAACAGTTTTCCCCAGGAGGCAAGAAATCTTTTAAAAAATTACGCCAAGGGAGGCAAACGCAAAGGCTGAATTGTTACGTATGTCTGAATATGTTGCAGAAATGCTAAGACCCTCAAATTACAAAAAGGCCCTATGTTACATCTATTACAATTAGTAAAAAATTATTATTTCATTTTAAGATCTGAGTAAATCTGTGTGCGTGGGCAAGTTTTATTGATGTTAAAAAGCACAATAATCTCCCTGACGCTATTTTTTTTTAAAAGAAAGGATGAAAGTGCACTGAAATGATTTCATACATATATCAATATCTTTCTTTGCCAAAAAGGCAGAAACTGTTCATTTTAGTTTTACCCTTTTCTCTTGGTCTCCAATGAGGCAGACAGCACGCAGGGTTGGACACCATCGCTTACACTCTGCCTCCCAGTTGGCCAATGTCGACTTGGGGCAAATGACCAAGTGAGGGGAGGGGATGTTGCGGTAATGCTTCATATAGCCCAGTAGAGAGATTGTCTGTAGTGTTTTACCCAGACCCTGCATAAAAAGAAATAGAAGAATGACTAGATGTAACATTGTTGATGTTAAATGCAAAGTGAGCTAAATTAAATTCAAACAAAATAAGCGTGAGTTTTCACACCTCATTTAATGCTTGCTTTCTTTTCGAGAGAAACAAAGTAATTATTAATTAAAAATAAAAAGAATTAAGTTAACCTTACCATCTCATCTGCTAAGATTCCATTGATGCCATTCTCATACAAAGAAATCATCCAGTTGAGACCTCGAACCTGATAATCCCTCATTTCACCAGTTTTGATGTCTAAAAGAAAAGAAAAATATTTAAAGGGACAGAATCATTAAACTTATCACATCGGGTGTACTTATTAACATCATACATGAAATGACACTGAACTCAAAAATTCTTGTTTGGTTTCATTGAAGCCTATGTATTATCAATATGTTTTTTAAAGTGGTTTATTTATAGCATGAAATACGGGGTTTTATTTTTCCAGTTTTTGAGTTGTGTCTTTTAAGATATTACAAAATATCATATTGATCAACTACAAAGAATTTTTTTTCAAATTCACTTCTTTTACTTTTTTTAAATTGTAGATAAACTATAAATACACCATCATGCAAATGGGTTTATATTTGACAATGTTAAAAGTGTAAAACATAATTTTCACGGAAAATTTAGAATGGTTTCTAAGTGTCAATTAACATTAAGCCCACCAGGACCACCCTTGAGATAGGTTTTAAAAAGAATTACAATAAATTTTCCAATTTTACATGATACTACCTCCTCAAAACATATAGTCAGGAATGCAATCATAACCAGTTTTCTCCTTACAGCTCTAATTAAGCAACAACAGCATTGCACATAATTAAGATATGTAGCAGAATATTTGTGAGCAATGTGCTCAAAATTATCATGCGTAATATTTCCAAGGGCACTTGTTTTCTCTAACTATATATTACAAATCACAAAAGCTACTGATTTCAACAAGAAGTACGATTAATGTAATAAATTAAATTAAAACCTCTTACATGAAGGACTTTTTTCAAAACGGAGAAGAACATTGCCTGACTTTTTTGCCTCAGATAATAATTCCTCATCTTCTTCTTCTTCTGTTCTTCTGTGACGATGGCTGAAAGAAGGAAAATAATGAAATGAAAATTCAAAATTCTTTCAAAAACATTTTTTTGACCATTTTTGCCACAGCGTTGTCAAAAATCTAAATAGTCGTCTTCACAAACCAAAATCAGGTTTTGATAATAAATGAGCTAAACCAAACAAAATACAGTGGTCTCCGCCTAAGAACCTGACTCTCGGGAGACACGATGACCGCGTTCTTAGCCGAATTTCAAAGAAAAACGATGTAGCAATTGAACAATGCAACTAAGACAGCAGCGCACGATCACATTAATCATTGACCAAATCAATATGTGATTGGTTTACTTAAATTTTAAACACCAATCAAAATCATGCTTATTCCCTGTGAGACTATCCATGTTTGCATTACGCAAAACAACGCAAGACCCTGGCAGCTCCTTCCCATAAAATCTAACTCAAACACCCATCTTGCTTCTCATCCCGCACTGAGACGCCACTCCCACTAAGTAGATCAAAACAAAGAGCGGTGTTTCATCATGATATGTGAATTATGGGCAGTTGGGTAGGGGTGAGACTGGGTTGCTGGGTCACATGACACCGAGACTATGGGGAGGGGGGAAAAGCTGAAGATGTCAGTCAGAGAATAGGGATGAGACTCAACCAAAGCACAGATCTAGCCAATTATGGCTGATCTAAGACGCAGGTAGAGGATTTAGCAGGATGGGCTCGAGCGATGAGAGCGGATAGGCCGAATGCATCAACGCAAATAGGCCCAGGGGAACAAAACGTGGGAACAGAGAGAGCAGGGCTATGCTTTCCACCATCGCTACAGTGTTTCTGGTGGTTTAGGTGGCAGCAGCTTAAAAAAAAAAATCGGGTAAAAAGGACGCGTTCTTAGGCAGATTTTGTAGTTGAAAGCAGGCTCTTACGCAGATGAATCATACAGAAAAAAATTTCATTTCACAAGAATGACAGGCTCTCAGGCAAAAAAAAAAAAAAAAAAAAAAAAAGTCAAAATTAAATAACATTGAAATAACTAACAATCAGAACTGAAGCTGAAAAACAAACCACAATTATCATTAAACGAGAGAACCATCAAAAGTTTATGAAATATTGTCCCAAAATATCACACTTAGGGTAAAGCCACACCAAAGATGGACCTGACAGTCAGACACTGCCATCTATTAAATGGCGTGTAGCAGGAGAAGAAAGTTGCTGCTATTATTGTGGAAGGCGGCAACCTCAACAAAGACGATTTTTGTCCACAACTACGACCAAGTCTTGTCGTAAATAACTGGTCGTGCAACAATTAAATTCTCATCTTCCACCTTGAACCTGTACATAAGTCAAGGCTCTACTGGTGAAGATATGTCTATCTAGATGTAGGCTAGCCTAGATTCTTGGAAAAAAAATCAGCACTTAATTACAAAATCTCTATTTATAGGCGCGCGTCAGAAAAGAGGAGATAAAATAAAATTGGGGGAAATGGTCTCTAAAATTATCTCCCATGTCACAGCACGCCCAATACCGCCATCTTCGGTCCGTTGCGCCAGCCTGACAAAGAGACGCAGAAGGACGGTTGGTGTTGGTATGGGTTTTCTTTGTATTTCGACTGTGCCTGCCGTTTTCACCCCGAAGACGGCGGTGTCAGGTCGTCGGGTCCATCTTTGGTGTGATTTCACCTTTAAGATGAAGCATAAAACCCACCAGGGCACCATTCCCACACTTTCTAATTCAATACAATCACCATCCAGACAATAATGCCAGCAGCAATAAGACTAGTCACTTTAACCTATACATGATGGCACTGAGCAAAAGAGCCCAGCCCACAATCAATGAAAACTTGTGTAACATTCACAAAAATTGAGATAAAATGAGCAAAACATACTCTCCGGCAGCCACCAGTTTTGATTTTTCATCCAAATTTTTTGCAAGACGAGGTCGACCTTTCATCTTGAGAGGGCTGGTAGGTCCCCCACCTCCTGCCTGTGCCCCTGTCTGCATGAAGTGAGCAAACAATTCTGTTTGTTTCAACAGAAAACTGAAGCGATTGCTCCTGTCTTTTTCCTGTGTAAGAAATAGAATAAAGTAATAAAGTTAAGTGCCATAAACATGCGAGAGAGATACTATCACATTGTCTTCTACAGACAAAAGTGTAGTTAAAAGATATTCAAATATATAGATCTATATATATTAAGATGCCACCAAACTAAATATTTCATTTCTAGTAAATGTAATGGTCAGCTGCTTTAACAAGCTTTGTGCCAAGATGGAGCACTGTGTCAAAGAATGTTTGAAGCTGTTCAAAATTTTAAGAGAGTAATTTTAGTTTGAAGTTAAATTAGCTTTTAAAACAATGTATAAAATCTTCTTTCCAATCTTAAAGTTAAAGTTAATGAAAGAAAAATTACCATTTCACTAAATTCAAAACATCTACAGACTCTAATTTTGATCACAGAGAGCATAAAAGAGGTGCCGAGGCAATCCCAATTTGTTTTACCAATAAAGTTCCTTGCACTCGTTCTGTAAACTATAGCAATAGCCTATAGTTTAGTATTTGTCATGAAAACTTTACTGAAAAACTGAAACAGGAAGAACATTTCTGACAATATTACAATTAATGAAATACAATAATTTCCCAACATCTTACCAATTTTTCTTCATAGTCCTCATCCTTCCCCCGTGGCGGAGATTTAAGTAAAACAGATGGCCCACTGACTTGATCCGGAACCTGTGTAAAATTGGAAAAAAAATGTTCATAGAAAAATTCAATACTTATTCCTCCAGTGATTACATTTAAAATTAAATTTATCCGTTTTCACTGATACATCACCTAACGTTGATGGAGATGGATTGATCACATCAATAGAACGGGCACAACAGCCATGGAAATGTGAAATATGGGTTGGAGTTGTCGAAGGATTTCTAAAGCTTGCTTAGTCAGATAGAGGAACTATTGGGCGCTCTCTGTTACCGGCCTTATAGATCTAGATTTCTATGTGCTGACACAGCACACTGGGCATAAATTTAAGCAAACCGCAGTATTTAACTGATGATGATGCCTTCTCTGCTTCATATCGTTTATCTAAAAAAAGGAAAAAGTCACAGGAATTTTTTCTGTTTTTTAATTTTGGGGGAAAAAAGGGTATAAATTTTCTTTGGCCTTTCCCCTTTGATAGATTTTGATCTGTCAATAGACCTAACCAAAGCAGAAAAGTTACAAAATTTAACATGAATTTGCTAACTCAACTGGCACTGAGTTCCACACTCATTAAATTTAGTTTATTAGAATCGAGATCGAGATCTAGTCTAGATTCTAGATCTATAAACCAATAATTCATCAAGATCTAGATAGAAAATCTATATTGATTGGAGCAGAATAAGTTATTAGATCTAGAATCTAGATTGACGACATTGTAGGTCATCGGTATTGGTCCATTGGCCATTGTGGGGGATTTCGCGTCATGAAGAATCAAAAATAAATCTCTAATCGTTAGTCTGAGGCAAGATAAATTCTACACACATTTCAAACTAACCTGTCCATCTATACTATATTAAATTTTACCTCTTCTGTGTCCATGCTCTCATCTGCCGCTGGACTTGGGGGCTCAGAATCAGACATCGTGTACTTATTTTATTCTTTGTTTGCTATAAAATAACAAATTGGCGGGGGTAAATTTAGACCTGCGATGAAGAACCGGGACCGGAAGTGAGAAGAACGAACTCAAACCGGTGTACTTCGATATCTTTCGGATAGTTTCGGAACAGTGTTGGAGCAAAGAAAGGTCACTTTGTAAAAAAATTATAGGTGTAGGTTGTTCATTTACCTCCCCGTGAACGGTAAAATACCTTCATCACACGTCATTCTTTCTTTCTTTTCTTTCTACTTTCTTTTTTTTTTCCACCGTCGGTTTCTCTTGTCGACCAAACCCAGCCCAAATTTTATACCTTCAGACCCCCCAACCTATTTCTTTACTTTGTACTTTTACAGTTTATTGTGACATAAATGAATGACACTTGGCATTGTCTCATTTTTTAATGGATTGACTTTATAGCACTGTCCTGTGATAGTTCGTTCGTCCTATTTGGGCCATGTTAAGGTTGCATGTTGAGAATGTCTGAGCAATTAACTTTTTCTCTAGCAAATTCTGTGATCAGCCAAACTACGATGAAGGAAAACGCCCTAGAGAAAACAGAGTAGGGAGAAGAAGTGATGAAAAGTAATACATAATAAGAGAAAAACATAGGCTACTTATTTGTTCAAGTGAACTCAAACGTACAAGGTCAGACATCGTGCCATTTCTTCCTGTACTACATTTATTGACATAACAGTTAGTAGTTTTGGACATCATCAGTGTCGAGATTAAAGTTTTTCATCTGGTTCCCTAAAATGTACATGTATTTAGCTACACAGGAGTGCAGCACAGAACAGTTTCCCACATTCCACTTCCAAATTGTTTATGGGTTAGATCTATCCTTAGCACGATTTTGCATTTTCTGTTGATTTTTTTTTCAAAGTTACGACCGTATTACAGAAAGAATGCATATACATGTATTCATGGGTGGCACAACGGGTCAAACGGCCATAATTCAAGCTATTTGTTGGCTTCGTTCTTTACGACAGTGGCACCCTCTCTTGCTCTTTAGTTGCCTGTTTTGTCAGGCAAGGCTAGGTGAGCTCTATTTATCTCCATGGTAGAAGATGTACGATTGACATCAATGGTAGATAAACGGGTAGGATTCACGAAACGAGATAATTATTTTTGAGAAAATCCTAAATGGGAATGCCCCCGTGTTCATTCATGAGAGGGAATTGACAGGTCAGATCGAGCAACTGTGTGGGAATACGTAGACAATACAAATTTCCACAAAACGTAGTCCATCGATGAAACCAGATGAGATCCTTACATGAAGGATGGGGCACAAAAAGTTTCTAAATTAACCCTAGAGTGAGACAATGGTATTACAGTCACTCTTTCCGTTCTTGCAAGCGATAAGCTGGATCTTGAACACGACATAATATTTGTTTTTAAAAGAAAGGAAATTTATTGTCAATTTTGGAGCTAGCTTGATCTGGCTATGTTACCCAACAGTGATACTGAGTTTCATTCAGTGAAAGGGAAGACTGCATGAATTAAAATTGCTTCCCCAACACTCATGAATAAGATTTCATATTTCTTGGAAGATTGATAGACCCAAGGAGATGAATAAAATCATATAAAATACCAGAAGTTCGGTGATGCTTAAATATAAGTGGAACACCGGGAAACTGATAATATACGAAACAGAGATCAACATCTTCAACTGCAGTGTAAAGCCGGTACCATACATATTTCACAAATTCACCGATCACTGATCCCGTAACCACGCTGGTAGCTGGAGCACCACCACAATTCCCTTCCATATGTCCCGGTCTTCCGTGGCTCTCTGGGAGTCGCAGAAGCTCCATCCGGTCCATTCTTGGATGTTATCCTCCCATCTTTTTTTTCTGTCTGCCTTTCCTTCGTCCTCCTCAAACGGTTCCTTGCAAGATAGTTTTAGAAAAGCCTTCTGACCGCGACACGTGGCCATACCATCGCAGTTTGCGCTTCTTGACAAAGGTCAGAAGTTCCTCATGAGAGCCAGTGGCTTGGGTGATTCTGCTGCGGACTTCTTCATTAGTGACGTGGTCTTTGCATGAGATGTTCAAAAGCTTACGATAGCGTCACATCTTCATCGCGCGAATCCTTCTCCGAGGGTTTGCTGTAAGTGTCCATGTTTCGCATTCATATAGGAAAATCGAGATGACCAAGGGGCACATTAGTCTAACTTTTGACTGGAGGGTTATGTTCTTGTCATTCCAAATGGTTTTCAACCTAGGGAGCGCTGCTGTTGTCTGCACAATCCTGGACAGTAGTTCAGGTTTGGAGCCCTCGTCGGTTATTGAGGAACCCAGGCATTTGAACCTGTTACATTTTCAAACTTTTCTCCTTTCACTTTTATGGCTGTGCTGATGCCGTTAGTGTTAATCGTCATAACTTTGGTTTTCTCAGCACTGATTTCCATGCCATTAGCTATAGATACTGCGTCGAGTCTTTCTACGAGCATGGCCAGTTCTTGTTCATTGCCAGCCAATCCATCAATGTCGTCGGCGAAACGCAGGTTGGTAATTGTTCTGCCTCCGATGCTGACTGTCCCCTCATGGGTTCTCATTATTCTTTCGATAAATATGTTGAAGAGGGTGGGTGATAGCAGACATCCTTGCCTGACTCCAACGTTGTGCGGAACCAATCCCCTATGTGGCCGTTGAAGAAGACTGCACTGGTGGCTTTGTTGTAGAGGTCTTGTATCAGTTTTACCAGGTTGGCACTGATGTTATATTTCTTCATGGTCGCCCACAAAGCTGCGTGCGAGACCCGTCGAATGCCTTCTTGAAGATATGAAAACACGATACAGGTCTTGTTGATGTTGCAGGTATTTCTTCCTACCCCTAAACCCGCCTGTTCTTCATCGATGATCTTTTCTGCTTGTGGTCTCAGTCGCTGAAGTATGATCTTCAGCATGACCTTGCTCAGATGACTGATAAGGCTAATTGTGCGGTAGTTTTGGCACCGCTGTAAGTTGCCTTTTTTGGGAACGGTGATGATGAGTGACTGCGTCCATTAGGTGGGCCAATCCCTTTCGTTGGTTTTAGCATTGCATGCAGTGTAGTCCACAGGTGCCTTGCCAGTTATTGTGAGCCTTCTCTCCAACCTTCGGGTTCCAGTCACCTTGTACGACTAATATGTCCCTTTTGGGTGCCTGGTCCAATATTTCCTGTAATTGGTCGTAGAAGTCTTCCACTTCAGCATCTTCATGGTCAGATGTTGGGATGTAGGCTTGAACTATCGTGATGATAAAGGTGGTTGGCCTAAGGCGAATAGTAATGAGCCGACTGGACACCGGGCGGCACCCCATGACAGATTCACGGTGTCCTTGTGAATGAGAAAGCCAACGTCGTGTTCATGCCTTCATCTCACTACCGCTGAAGTTGAGTCTGTGTCCTTTGTTAGTTGTGATTTCTCCGAAGTTTTCCCGTCGTACCTCGCAGAGTCCGAGAATATTCCAGCTATATATTTTCATTTCCTGCTCCAGTTCTTCTAACTTCCCTTTAGGTCTTAGTGTTCTAATGTTCCATGTTCCGAGTTAGCAGTATGAAAATACCAGTATATAAATGGTCAGATATAAAGACTTATGGGAAAGAAGTGAACGACAATTCACTGAAAAGGAGCTGAAGAAAGTGTTACCGGAGAATATGAAACACCAATTTAAAACATCCGGCAGGTTGACTTAAGGAAGAAAATCAGGATGAACGGAACCGAAATGAAAAGATCGGCTTAAGAGAGGGAAAGGGGGGGGGGGGGGGGAAATGAAACCTTCCTTGTCCTTTGCCCCAAAAGGAGTAAAGGCACCAAATGAGTGAATACCCGAATGAATGAGTTTGTGAATGAATGAATTAATTAAATTCTGTTCGCCCGTATACAACACGAATTATTCAGCTTGAAAAGTTCCAAGTAAGCTAAAAATCGCCAAACTCCAGCTGCATTGCCCTCCAATTCCCAATTTGTTGTCTGCAGTAAAGGCCAAGGATTTACTGCTTTTTGCTGACACCCTCCTCTTTCGAGAAAGAGACCTTTTATTTCCATTTTTCTGCCTTCGGAAAGCTGCTGTCCTCACAAGTGCATGTGGATACGGCTGTGCTCTGGAAAGTGTTTATTTTCGTTATATTATATTATATACAAATGTATACACTTTCTTAGGGAGATTCTTTTGGATATCTGAACGTTTGAACTTAGTCACTCGCTAGAAAAGACGAGAATCGTATTTTAAACCCAGGTGAGTCACAGAAAACAGAAGATTTAACAGTTGAAGAGATTTTATTCATTCATGACCCACATCTATTGAAGAAGCTTATTCTACCGTCTGCCTGCGTCTCCCACCTCTCGCCTCCGATTTCAGCCCCCATTCTGGCCAAGAAAAGAGAATAAATTAATACAAATGCGGAGATCAAAAACTGTTTGACATCGCAGTTTCTTTATATGGACGGTATCAAAACCAAAAACATCTTTATTTGGATTTCCATTATTACGTTCAGAAAGAAATCGAGACTTTTTTTTACATTATGAAACATTTTAGTGCTGGGACAATACACATTTATGTTTTTCATGCTTTCAGCATAATTTATCAGGGGATTTTGCGCACTTCGTGGCCATCCACCATTAGCACGAGCTCTCTCATGTCCACAAGTTGGATGGAAAATGAGATGAACTTAATGGGGAAAATGGTGATTAATTCATAACCAAATTCTGACTTGAGAGAAGGCGTACCACAAGCAAGCCTTGAGGATGAGGTTTCCCCTTCTATCGTTATTGATCCTGCATACGAAATGAATGAACGCTTTCTGCATGTTGTCTCCATAACGGGGCTGATGTAAGTCAACTTTATTACAATGGCCAAACTGTTATGAATGCTGATATGCGTCATATCATGAGTTTTCGAGCGTACAATGCTACCATGCCATAAGAAAGCAAGCTACTATCTAAATTTACCACTACTTCTTCATAAAAGTTCATAAACTTTTGTTATTGACGAATGCGAAGAGAGCGAAAATATCTTGATAAACATGTCTCTAGAAACTGTCCTAATGGCCAGCCTATGAAATCATCGAACTCCTATAGAAACGAGTTTGCAATGCTGAATCGAATATAGGCCAATGTGTGTTCGCGAAACCACTGTTGCATTAAACAAATTAAGCTGAAATATGGGCACTTTTCTCCCTCTTGCTTTCGTTGTATGAGATTTTCAACTTCCACACTTCTAATTTCTGCCGTGTAGGCCTACTTCCGAGTCAGTGTAGCCTATCCATGGCTGGCCTGTTATCGATTGAAGCGCTATGGGCCACTGAACTCGTCAGTTTCAGGCAGCGACTACGGGAAGAGTCTAGTTGCGACTGGTTTCAACTGCTCTTCCCCTGTTGAGACCACAGCTGACTAGGTTTACTGGAAAGGTGAGTTACCTTCGCTCATGTGTTGCAGAGCTTTTATTTTTTTTTCAGATTTCTTTTTTGTGAACTTTCATTTAATGCAAAAGAGTGATTCTCTCCCAGAAAGGGCCATTCTGCTCTATTATGTTAGGTTAGCTTATGATTATTATTATTTCGAGGCATAATAACAACTATTATTCTTTCTGACTAGAATTACAGCAATGTTGGAGGGTTATTTTTTCCACGTGAAATTTTCACGGACACACCATGAATAATAATAACAAATCGAAGTTGTTCGCAATTTTTTAAAATGTATTTATTTATTTATTATTTGTAATGAAGCATCTTGTGTCGAAGATCTTTGGTCGAGTCCTTCTTTGGAACACCGCCTTCAGGTTCAATGCTTCTGGTGCACATGCATGCAAGTAAAGTACATAAATCAGAACTATTCAAATGAATGACCTACATTTTCACTACAGACGGGATGAGCGCTCGGTTTTGAGGGTGGAACTCGACATTATTATGAATTTATGGGGTTTCTTTTCCAATAATTTTTGCTCATTTTCATTGATTTCAGTTTTCATAGTTCAAGTAGTCAGAAGCGAATGCTATTTTAAAATGTAACTTCCATTTGGGGTTATGTGACTTGAGCTTTCCAACTAATTGTCCATCAATTTTGGTTTCCTCGGATAATATTGAGAATTTCGAAAATCGATTTGGATCCCGCGAAAATATTCGGAGACGAGGGAAGAACACACAACATGCCTTAGTATTATAGTTTTGCAGTTTCAAGAGATTTTATTTTAGTTTGTGAGAGGGGCCAAATAAATACTTAGTGTTGCCGTCTAAAGACTACAGGTTTTAACAAACAAAAAAATGGAGTGTAGTATAGTTAACGCAGTCTAGCGACGGGACCAAATGGTGTGTAGGCCTAAGGCGCATTCATCATGGTCTGAGCGCTTGTAGCACACATTCGTCTTTTCACTCAGTGTCTACAGGGGGCGGGCGTTAGGCCTACCTAGTAGACGCAGCCTGCAGTTATCCAAACGTGCCTGCTAGCCTTGCTTCCAAGAGGGATCTCATACTGTTCGCACACTGAGTTCGTTCAGGGGTGACCAAACGAATGGGGTTGAGGTCGGGAATGTTTTTTTCGTTGTGTTACTTAAGCTAGGTATCTAGATCTAACCTATTTCATTGTTGTCAAGATTTCCTTTGTACAAAGTTACCAGTAAGATTCATGTCAATGGTGTTGGACCCACCTTCTTCCGCTTTTTTTTTTGTGCCATCGGCGTTTTGGTTTATTTCCTCAACTTTATTAACAAGTAGATCTATAGGAATTTAAAGCTAATTATTTCAGAATTTTAATTCACTGAATACCCGGTACCATAAAACGCTGTTTTTATGTACGTCACTAGCCGTCAGAGCTTTGAAGACTGATACTTGGAAAACGGGTTGGGGATGGGGTTTTCAAATGATTAGTTCCGGTAGACATAGATCACTTCCATTGCCTTTCTTTTCCATTTACCACCTCGACAGCTGACGAAAGCGCTGAAATTAAATTATTTATTATTTGAGCAGTAGGAACATCAACAGTTCTGAAGAATTAAAAAAGGATGTTCGAGAAATCCAGCTGAGTGGTTCCATTTTTACCGGTACATCAGATTTAGTTTTTAAAAAATCAATAAATAATTAATCAGTGACTTGAATCTCAAGATTAAATTGCAAGCATGCCAATAACTCTAGTGCCTTCATTATTAATCCACTTAAACACCTTTCCACACCTTGCACGTTTTGTTCGACGGAGATGCCAGTATCTTGAGTGAAGTGGAGAACTTGTTTTCCAGTACTAAGGCGTTATTTTATGTTTCATCTTAGCTTCCCCGTGATTTAATTTTGGTAGTTTCATTCCCAAAAATGAATTTTTAGGTAAAAAGTTGTAATTATTTCAGGATTAACATTTTCTATTGTGTCTGTCTCATGATTTTGAATAAGTTCAGCGTTTTTTCATCATTCTTTGAAAATGCGCCGCCAGGACAAGATTGTTGTTTGATTATCAGGATCTTCCTTTTTCTCTTGGTGTTCCACTCTTTACTTGGTTTACACGTGATATTTTCTTTCTTTTTTTTTAATAACTTCCTGTTTTTCTCTTAGCGTCTGTAAAGTGTTGATGAAAGATTCGCTCTTTGCAGCTTTATATGCATTCTTCACATCCTTCAAATAAGCTCTACTCTGTCATTGCAGTTTGACTTATTTCTTTTGGACGAGTGTCTTCTTTTCTTCTGGGTTTTTGATGTATACAAAGTGTCCATAATTCTTTGTGACATCCAATGCCTGCTCTCAATTTTAAGTAATTTCTGGGGAGGAATGTTTCTATTTTTAATTTTTGTTTTTTGTTTTGTTCAAAATCGCGCCAGCGCCCTACAAACCTAGATCTACTTTACTTTAAAAGGTCACAACGCTCGAACGATTTCATGACTCACTCACACTTATAAGATATACTCAAAACCAATTTGTAGACTTCATGTTCTCTACACGACGTACAACTCTCGGATAAGATTTACAGTGTTTTTTTTTTAACTTTAACTTGCATACCAGCTCTCGTCTCTGTTTAAAATTACATGTAATCTCTTATTATCTGCTTCGCTTCCTGTGGCTGTCAAAAACAGTCAAGTGCGTTTGTTGCAGTAACATCCATGTCTGTTATGCGTTTTCGAATATTGCATGCCAAGAAGATGATCATCGTGAGAACTTAATATGATTTTACCTTTTATGACAAAGATTATTGAAGAAGCATTGCCTGGAATAGAAACTCTGTTGATCTGACTGTGTGATTCCTTCTCTACTTCAAGTGCGTGAACTTGGACTCCATAAGAATAGTTCCTCAGATTCGCAACTTTTGGGCCCATGTTTTATAAACTTTGCAAATTTATATATAATTAAAAACATAATGTTCACATTGTTGATGCTTAACATAATATTATTATTATTTCATTAGGATGAGAAGATTTCTTAAAATTAATTTTCAAGATGTAGCTCAGATGGCAACTAATACTTGTATCATCATCATCATCATCATCATCATCATCATCATCATCATCATCATCATCATCATCATCATCATCATCATCA
>JBDFRD010568840.1:0-17937 GCA_039654405.1 Bullina lineata | reverse complement strand
AAGCGCCAAGGGCCATAACCCAAGAAAATGCAAAAAAGTGAGTTTTGGCCAAAATGTCAGTTACAGGAGTCTTGCAGGAAGCCGTCGATTAAAAAAAATCTTATCTTTGACTTAATGACTTGTTCCACTAGTTCCTCTCTAGAAACAGGGTGGCATCAATGTTTCTTCAAGGTACTCGGTTCCAGGAGATCCTTTTCAGCTGAGGCCATGTCTTCCAGACCGTTTACTGCTCATGTTATTACTTCTTCATTTTATCCGCTCGGGTCTTCCCGCCTTTCCGTTACCCTGTTGGCTCTAAACAAGAGCCTGTTTTGTGATCTTGGAGACAGGCTTCCGTAGAGAACAGCCTATTTATCTTTCCTCTTTTTTCTTTATGTCTGTTTCAGCAGTAGGAATATAGGGGCCTAGCTACTTGAAAGTGTTGGGGCGCCATGAAAATGTACAGACAGCAACGCACAAAGCAGTCAGTCCAGTAATTTAGGCTGAAAAATCAGAAATGAGATGCAGATCTTTAAACCTGTCGTACCCTTGCCTCTTGAAGTTATTCCTCTTCGGATGTTGGATTAAGACCCAACATCTGCTAATCAAGTGAACCACTTCTCATTCGATTCCACTTTCTCCTCTTTATTTTCAAGATCTCATAATTTACGTTTTCGCACACTACACTATCCTAGCATTCTAATGAATTTCTCTCGTTTTCCTAGTTGTATGTTTGTATATGTGTTGTACCTTTGAAGAAGACAGTAATGTCGATACGTTTGGTCCCGTTTTGTACATCCATCTCATGTGAAGCTCTCTAACTCTGTGTCACCCTTGGAGTGCGTATGGCTCTATTTGTCTTTCACAGACGATCGAAGCAGCTATGTCCCTGCTTTGCCTGGGAAGCCTCTTAAATAAAAACAACGCCTTTGTCCAGAGGCGCTGTTCCTCTCTCGGTCAAACTAGTTTTATTCCAAAGGAAAGATAATGGTCAATACCCTGGAGTGTGTCATTTATTTTTGCAAATCTTTAGACTGCTGATTTCAGGGCTTCCTGTTGAAAGCTGTCTGGGCCAGCTGCCTTCCTAATTTCAGGAAATTGTGGCTTTGATGACCTCTGTTTTAGTTAGAGAGTCCGTATTGGAGTCTAATAGCTCGTTTTCTTAAAGGGCATCTGTTGGGATGGGTGGAAGGGGTTCTATTAAGGGTTTCCTGAAAATTCTCTGCCTATCTTGTCTGCTGTTTTGCCTCGCTAGACACAGATGCACGATTCTTGACGTTTGATAGTTGGGTTGGATTCCTGCCAGTGTTTTGGTATTTCATAGAATAAGTGCTTAACGTAATCGTTTATTCTCTTTCTCCCCTTTAATGAGGTTTTCTAACGTTCTTTTTCTATTAGTGATTTTTCCTAACCATGTCTTCCTCTATTACTTCCAAGATCTCTCCATAAAAAATCCTTTTTTAATCTTCAATTGTAGGGATCACCAGTGCCCTACCCCTAAACAACAAGACAAAAACAAAACACACACAGACACACATGCACACAAAAAATCAAACAAAAACAAAACAAAACAAAGTAAAATAATAACAACCTAAAAAGAACAACAAATAACCACAAAGAAACAGAACTGTTGAGTGTTTTTTTATATTATATTTTACTAATTATAGCTATGAATATACTAGGAGAGTAGAATTTTCTTTGCTTTTGTAACGCTTAAAACTTGAAAACCAGAATCAACTTTCGGAAAATAACAAAACAACAACAAACCCCTTATTTTCCCGAGACATTGGCGCAGTTACACTATGGCTGGAGTTTTGGGTCCCATTCTTCTTCAATAACAACAACAACAACAACAACAACAACAATAATAATAATAATAATAATAATAATAATAATAAGACTGATAATGAATACTACTACTACTACTACTACTACTACTACTACTACTACTACTACTACTAATAATAATAATAATAATAATAACAATATTAATAATTCACGCTTTAGTACTGGCATGACAAGAGATGTAGCCTATGTACCAGTACGTTTCACTTCCAACCTCTTTATATTTGAGGCGAGTGAAAAACTGGGACGTTATACCGTGCACCTTCCACATAGTAACGTGTCTCAAAATTCGAGCCCACACACACACTATTTCAATATCTATCACTGGCCCCAAACCACTTAAAACTGTTCGGAGATGTCAGAGATTGAACACTAGACTTGCAGAATGCATGCATTTTGTGAAGACAATTCCCATTACTCAGTGCCTTGAATGAATTGGTCCGGACGACCTTGTGCATACAAAGTATGGTCCTGGTTTTGTCCTCATTATGACGGTTTAAGTTTTTTTTTAACCTTTCCCAGGCATGATATTTCACACCCTATTCCTGGCAAGTAAAAAAAAAACAACAACAAAAAAACACACACCCAACATGGAGGAGGCCTCCAAATGCCGTAGCAAAGCAAGAAACAGGGAAATGTGATACTGATGAGCACAATGCATAGTCAGCAGAGGTTTCTGAAGCCAATAGAAAGCTTGAAATCGTACTCCCGAACAACAAACTAAAAGGGGAGTCGATGCTGTGGACTAAATGGCTCACTCCTTCACCGTGAAACGAAAGACCAAGAGATGGCCCATGGTGATTTTCTTCAACATTACCGATTTGACCTCGACTGCTGCACGCGTGATCTGCAAAATAAAGTTTCCATCCCATTCGTCGTCTCATGACGACAATAGACAACACTTCAACATTAATATTGGATGCTCCCTTGCCACTTCCCAGATCATGAGGCGTTCATCCATTCCCTACCACCATGAGCCAATCAGGTAAAATATTTCGACTGTCCTCGGATCTTTGTGTCTCCCTCACACACAGGAATCTTCTGCGACCCTTACAAATAGACCAAAGGAGGATGGAGACTCCAAACAGAAAAGATGCTCTTTCTGCCCCCACAAGAAAGATCGAAAGATGCGTTCAAATTAAAGCCGCTGTTGTTGACCCCCTTGCAATTCAGCATTCAGTGCTATGCTGCAGAACGTGTTCCAGTTGATGCTACGAATGCTTTTTCTGTTCGTTATTGAAACTTCCCAGTACGCCCTATCCTTTTTTTTTATTGTGTTCTATGATTAATATTGTAAAAGTACATTGAACATGTATCAACTGAAGCATGTAGGTAAATGAATCTCTATATGCAACTGTTACTAGTGTTAGTGTGTGTGCGTGTTTATGAATGTGTGTGTGCGAGTATCATGGGTGCTATATAAATACTAGTATGCTATCCTTTCAATTATTCATTGATGTGGAAATGTAATACATTCTTGAAAACTATTCACTGTGCATTAGAAATTTTTTTTCAATTAGATGCAACCATACAACCTTTTTTTTTTTTTACTATAGAAAGTGTAGGGGTGTAATACACTCACTTGCCAGGGACAAATATTTAACCATCTACAAAATACACAATTTGCATTGATGGTTGATTTTGAATGAGGAGTGCATTCATTTTGACTTTTTTGAGGATTACATTGAGTTTGTGGTCAATCATATGTATCCAGAAATATGAACAAAAAGGGGTAGGGATGTGTTACACCCACTTGCCTGGGAAAGGGTTAAATCATGGAATAACAGTGACAGTTCTACTACTTCGAATTTGAGCCCAAAAATAAATAAACGAGTGAATGAATAATTAACTTAGCAAGTAAATAAAAGACATTAAGACCCCCAGAAGCACACGTTTTCCTCCTACTTTATACAAAGTAGAGGGATGGTCCGGAAACACATTTAACAGCCAAAAGTTTAGAGAAAATCGTTAATCAGCACACAGGAAAGGATGCTATTGTAATACTCGGAGCACTAGAGAATAAAGGCATACATTCTGTCTCTCTACCAGAAGCCCAACCAACCAGTCACCTCTTCGCTTTCAATCCCAATAGCCTTAGGAAAAAAGGGAACAACTTAAAAGGGATGGGAGAGGAGATGTTAACCAAAAACTTTTTCGAACCAGAACGTAGAAACAACGTAGCGCACAAAGCCAAGCTGCAGCAACCACGTTTGTGGTTGGAAAGATCCGTTCGAACACCGTACCACGCGTTGATATTCAACATAGCCGAGAGATTGTGGCGGCGGCGCCTCCCGTGCGAAAGAAAAGAACATTAGATAAAAGGGTGTTTCCCTCCGGCTTCTCCCCCTTGGCCAGTCCCCTTGATGCGTCTGTCATTGTCGTGTAATCCCCCTGTCGGAGCCAATTCACTCGCAAACACTTGGAACTGGGCTTATTTTCGGATGTTGTGCGTTCCGAAAGATAATGTGTTAATATTTCATCAGCACTCGCGATATAAAAAGCAGCGCCAGATCAGTGCTACGTGCATACATTTTTTTTCAACCCAATGACCGTCTACAGTCTTCTTAGTTTGTTATTTACATTCAATTATATAAACACAAATGTTGCGGCAGGGGGCTTTAAGCTTAACGTATGTCTTTCTTGATTCACGTTGTTGTATCCCCGGTGTCAGTATGTGAGGAGGCATACTGTGAACAGCTGTGCTGAGCTATTTTAAGGTGTTAGATTATTGTAATAGTGCTGATCACCATCTCAGCCCCGTCAACGCTAAAGAAGGAAAAGGGGATAAGGAACTTGGGGCGGACAACAAAAAATTAAAAATGGAAAAGGGTGGCGGAGGAAAGCAGACTGGGCAGCTGTCAAGTTTGGTTAGCTGTTTGTTGTTGCTATATATATGTATATATCATAACCGATGTTGGTTGGGCAAGAGGCGATCAATACATGTACATGTATTATCATTTTTTTTTCTCTTCAAAGCCCTTCGCGCTCAAATTCTCCAGCATCAGAATTGGAGAATCAAGAGGGAGTGACAGTGG
This sequence comes from Bullina lineata, assembly GCA_039654405.1. NCBI lineage: Eukaryota > Metazoa > Mollusca > Gastropoda > Bullinidae > Bullina > Bullina lineata. The sequence continues at coordinate 13,078 of JBDFRD010568840.1, read as the reverse complement.
CAAGTACATGGCGTTGAGGACGAATGATTAGGCTTCCGGATCAGCAACTAGAAGGTCTTGAGTTCTAATCCTCTTTCCATTGTACATTTATTCACAGGAAAAGAACTTTTCGCGAATTTTCTTTTCCCCGCACGGGCGCGGTAATTTCTACTTAGGAATATGAATTTACTTCACACTGAGTTTATTTTTCCCAGCTCGTTCCGTGCCTATTGAGAAAGACACACGCTATGAAATAAGGTTTAATTTACTTAACGATACTACGTTTAGGGTTCATCCTTACTGGAAAAAATAGATGCAAGACCAGACTAGCAAACAAAACCCTCTTCGATCCATGGACAGACAACAGCTGTGCTTGTGTACATCTTGCAAGACCGTTATCTAATCTAATAACATTTTGCCCCAAGCCAAAGGCGGTAACTAGTATGATTATGTACAACAATTAAATTTATACAGTAAATTGACCAGTAGGTGAAAAGAAGCAGGGAATGCCTTTATTAAATAAAACGTAGCGTCGTACTTTCAAAGATATTTTGTGAATATAATTGTTTTCGACAACCACGGCGCTATAAAATGAAAAAGGGTCTGGTTTCATGTCCTCCCATACAGTTTCATGTGGTGCTGAAGATTTATGGTGGAACCAAAAATAGCAGCATCACGCTTACATAATAATATCGGAAGGAAAAGAAAAAGAGGAGGAGGAGAAGGAGGAGAGGAGGAGGAGAAGGAGGAGGAGGAAGGAGGAAGAGGAGGAGGAGGAAGAAGGGACGGATTTCATTTTAAGCAATGAAAGGTTTCAATGTCCCAATCCTTTTAATCTGCCTATTTGACCTTAAGAGGATGTCTGCATTGTCTTCGGAATACATTGTGTTTATACATACACATGTACATATGTACGGTTGGACTTACGTGAAACAGGAAAGATGAATGAAAGGTAAGAATAAGAGAAAAATGAAAAGGAGAAGAAAGACGAAAATACACGAATATAATAACAAACAAGAAAAAGAGAAACAGACACAGGGGGGTGAACAGATGCTGCTGCAAAGGGAAGAGGAAATAGCCAAGAAAAAGTAAAAAATTAAAAAAATACGGCGGGGAGAAATAATGAAAGTAAACGGACATAAAGTACCCTCAAGCTTTATTTATGGGTAACAGAACGAAATGTTAACATGAACCTATATGTTTATGACCAGCTACAAAGCAGATTCGGCTGCCTTATTGACACTTTTGTATTCATATGCGTGAAATTCTCACCAAAATTTCGGGGTATTTAATTTTGATGGAGAATACAATAACTTCGATGGACCTTTAAAAACACAAAGGTAACTTGCCTACATGTGCCATAAGTATAAGATGTGAAACATATAAAAATACAACAATCTTTCATACAATAAACAAAACAGGACTGAAGTATGAAAACCTCTTTCTCACAAGAAGCACTAAGACATTACACAGAGTTCAACTTACATGGTCTTCCAACTTGAAAAACATTCCAATGTCGAAATTGAAGCTCATCGTCATCAAGTGTCACTTACATGGTGACAATTCATCTTCAAGATTCAGTGTCTTTCCCTGCAAAGCTGTCTTAGAACACAATTTGACCAAGACTTTGATTCTTTCTCAGAACAAAAAATGCCAAACTTGCTTTTTTTTCAGCTTATATAATGGACTGCATGTCTGACTCCTTTCCATGGCCCTGAGCCCATATTGACAAAGCCTCTATTCTTCATCCTCAGCAGACCTTGACTGTATGACTCATTCTCATGGCTCATTTAACTAACCAAACCTTCTTTCCCAGAGGACAAATTTCGATTTTCTCAAGGCTTGAAACAAATAAATAAGCCTTATTTATTCTTTCCAAGAGAACAAATTTTGCTTTGATTTTCTGAGGCTTGACTTCAGAGGTAGAATGTTTCCCTTTTCTGACGAAAACTGTTGATTCTTATCTCAGTTTGACTTCTTACTAATTTGATTCTCTGTTCAAATGATTGCATATTTCATTTTCTCCCCATTTCATATTTTGGTTTCAAGCAGTGGTTTGACTCCTAAGTCTAATGGAAATAATAAGCTTTCTCCCATGCACAACAAAAGTCAAGTCTTGAACGACGAACCAGATTCAACCAATTCCAAAGCTGCTTGCTTTAGCCATGGAATAAAACATTTACATGATTTAATTAATCTTGAGACATGCTTTCATTTACATTATGTAAAACTGTATGTTTTTCCTTTCCTCCAACAGTCAAGATGTACTTTATTTCACCGAACACATTTTCGAGCTAAAAAAACAAAACAAAATAACAGTCAGCTTTTTTAAGGAAATCAAATTTCATCTTTTCTTTGTAGGCAACAGATCTTGTGCTGTAATAGCGATGTATAGTATCCAGTTCAAGTTTCCATATTCACTTCTTTTGTTACAATCTTTTGACAGAAATGTTCCAAAGAAGTTGCATATTTTGCTTTTAACTTCGTTGATGACTTCGACAGCGTTGTATTCCACCTCCCAGTGATTGCAAATGACCATGTTTGACAGTTATTCCTTTTGTTCCTGTTATACCCATCAGCACTTCCCAGCTAGCCTCCAATTCTTTCCAATGTTTTCATGATATTTCATTCGATTGATATAAAACTCCTGCGTAAGCTCAATTGGAAGTCTTGAACTGTGTTAGTAGGAGTAATTCATATTCTGTCCATTTCTTTAGCTAATTTGTTGTAATGCTTCTGAAACCTTTCATTTACTTTATCACATTCATGAACAGGCAAGAACAAGGCAGGCATGTACTTTGATGGTTTGGTCAACGTGATGTATCATATATTTTGACGCATGTGATGACGAATAAGAGGTTCAAGTGATTTCTGGTCTAATAACTACCGTGAACTAAGTCCACAGGTGTGATGGAAAGAGAAAAAAATTCACAATTCATGTAACGACTTTGTGCAGTTCAAGTGATTAACTGTGACATAAAAAAATAGCCTTTCTAGCCATTTGATGCAATCCACAAGATTCAATGCCAGTTTTAAAATGGAAGTCTATAAGTGAACAAATAAGCTTATATACTTGGTTCTTCCATTTCATTGATATTTTGCAAAACATCAAGTCAGCTTCATCTCATGCTTCCGATGCTTTCCTCACGCTGTTAAATAGCAATTTGAAAATACTGTGAAGTCTCCTTGGGACAATTTTTTTTTCTTTCACGCTCCTTCTGTCAAAGCTTTTTCCCATTCTTATTTTCAGCACCGAATGGAAAGCACTTATCTTTTTTCAATCACCAAATTCTTCACTGCATAGCTTCCCTTTATTCAAGGATCAACAAAAGATATCCATTTTTGTTTCTGTTGTTCAAACCACAGCGCATTTTTTTTTTATCTTTCCTTTCCTATTTTTCTTCCACTTGATACATTTTCTGATGACTGCACACAGGCCTTCAAGTCAAGGTCATTGCATTCATTGAAAAGTGACTTTCTTCTTAGCTTCATCCGTAAAACATGAAAAAGACAGAACAGTAAATATCAATCACAAATGGGATCAGGGTCAGTAACAACTTGGAACATTTATTTTAAAAGAAGAAAAATGATAAAAACATTGTCAACAAGTAAAAGCATAACCTGTTTTTAAGGCATAACATTTTAAAACAAATGAAGTGACATTTTAAGAAAATACAAAACGTGAGTGCTTTGTTAGGACTTCTCAGTTAAGTCAATAATATGTCAAAAAAAAACAACAAACCTTTAAATGAAAGAGAAAACAAACAAACGACGTGATTAAAAAGACACAAGTAAATATATACACGTTTGCCCTTTCAAAACAACAAACTAACGTTTTTTTCATTAACAAACATGAACAACAAAATAATAATATAAACAATACTAAGCCATCCACATTAACTCTCCATATATTACATTGCATCCTAGTACACATTGCATGATGCAATACAATATTTTTGCTGACAACTCAGTGGATTTGGCAATGTATTCAAACTAGTTCAAGTTTTACTTCACTTAGATAATTAATAATTTTTTCTTAAATTTTCAAAATTGCACTTGTTCAGTATAAACTATTGTATGGAATGGGTTGAGGATGAGTTGATTTAGCTTTCATGAAAAAGAACAAAAAACAAGAGGCTTGAGGATAAGTTTTAAATAAACTCTCTTCCCAAGTAGTCCTGTCAGTAAATATTTCAATAAAGTTTACCTTGGAATCACCAACAAAAAAAATGACTGCATAATCAAGTAAATTAAATCTTACATGTAGTTATCATCACACTGATAGAAAAATGTAAAACTAAATGACTAGATTTTAAGAACAAACTTTTAATTCGTCAAGGAATTCTTAACAATGGCTGATGTAGTGTCTGTAATTTTGGCAACACTGAAATAAAAAAATTTTTTTTTAAAAAGTGAAAACAGTAATACCTGAAATTCTTGAGAAAGAAGTCAACAGTTTCCTGAAATTCAGTGAAATGAAAAAAAAAGGATCAAACAATTAGCATGCAATGAAAAATGTATTGTATACATAATACGTTTAATAATTCTAATGAAATGAACAACTTCCCAACCTTGCTTATAATGACAAAATATTGACAGTGCCCTGACCAAAAAACATAAACCCCCATTTTTTTTAAATACTTTTTTTCGCTGAATGGGCTTGCTAGATCGATATAGTCATACACAAACTGTAAATATATTATTGTATTAAAGTTGAAAAGCCATATTTTAAAGGGAAAAAAAACTGCCTCGATGCAAACCACGCAAATCTCCAGCCATTGCTGTTTGCTCCGAGCAAAGCTCATAAATCCTCAGTCAAGCCATACTGTAGTAACCGTCCCACTGTCCTACATGTCTCTTGTGTAAGAGATTAACACTTGAGAAAAGGATTGTTTTTCTGACTCAGTATGAAGCAAGCCACCTTGGGTCATAAAAATGCCAGCCTTATCCTGTGAATATTGGTTAATTAATGTTGCTAATTAAGGAAGACGAAGACGATCTTGGACGATAAATATAGTAGAAGACGTTGGAAGCCCTATCAATGAATGTCCTGCTATGGCATTCAACTGCAACTGCTGGAGGAAAGTGGTACTCAACCTCGGGAGCGAGATGAAACCAGGATGATGACGAAAGTCCTCGTCTATCATTGAAATGTTCTATAAAGAGTAAATCACATGATCTACAAAATATTGAGTCGCCTTGATGTCTTCTTAGCACTTATTTGATTATCTAATCATTCTAATCCAAAGCTCTTGCGTAAGCAAACAAATTATACACCTTTCTCAAACCTCTGAAATTCACAATCACTACTAAAGAGAAAGAATCCTAAATATCTAGAATTGATTTCTAATTTTTAGAAATTTCCAGGGCCTAGTTGAATTATTTCCCTTGATTTGAATACATTGATTTTTATAACGAAAACTCAAGTATACAGTGGTACTTCATGTTTAACGGCATCGGAAATTACGAGATCTCGGTAATAATGAGACTATTTCAAATCCCCGTTTTTTTCCTTATTATTTCTCTATTGGAAAAGAGCTGATTTAACGATACCAAGCGATCCCGGGACCTGGAATAACGAGAACTCGAAAATGGATATCTGAAATTAAAAACCTCCCAACTGAGCAAATCAGCTGTACAAGACGGAATTTACTAGCCCCAGGCTCCTTTAAAACACATGCCGAACGATGAAAAGTCCTTTCACTTAACCCACCGCGGCAGAAAATCGTGGGAGCAAGACCGCGGTCCCTTTGTGCCCCTCGCTGCTAAACCGCCGGAGTCATAAGATTATGCAATTACCCTTGGCTGCGGGCGGTTTGGTACCAAAAGCACGCGACTTAAGATTGACTATTTACGAGTGTAGATACTGTGCGATGTAAAGCCAGAGCATCGTGGCCAGTGAAAATAGGCCTTTGAATTTACCGACAGTAAAACAAGTCCGTGGTCCCGTAGCCGCTCCCTTGGTTTGCATCAGAAGAACCAATCACTGACTTCTTTGGGTTATTTCACGTCAGTTTTCTGGTCCCAGATGCTTGCAGGTCTGATATTGCCAATGCAAGGCCTCCTGCAATACTGTCCAATGCATGATGATATTGACTCACAGTCTCACTTCACATCTTGTTCACCCGACCGCGTGGCTTTATCGGTGTCTTTCTTTCTTTCTTTTGTTCTTGCGCTAGCCACCCGTCAACAATTTAGATCTACTTTACCAATTTCTGCATGATGTGTTCTCAAAAATGAAAGAGATTAATAACCATTGAAACGAAAGTTATAGTTATAGAAGAGGTTAAGCAAAATAAGTCATATTATGACAATATGATTGTTTCCCTTGAAAATCGGGATTAACGAGAATTTTTGCTTGGAACGGGGGTTCTCGTTATACCTGAGTTCCACTGTACTGCTAAAAAAAATCCTGGATTTTTTGCTATAACCCAGTTGTACCATTATTTCGTATTGCCTGCTGTTTCACCTGGCTTCTGCAAAAGCTCTCAATCTACTTCTACTTCTAGGCCCTGAAGGAATTCACTACTGAAAAGTTAAATTGATGAAACTGCAACAATCTGAAGGATCCTTTCAAGTGTTTATGTACTTTTACACCTAAGCAAAGACTTTTGAGGTTTAAATGATTTGAGCAATTCTCTGAAATTCTAGGTAGTATCAAAAGGCAATGTTGCATTAAAAATTAACCTTACCACTTATACAATTTATGAGTGATGTGAATCCGTCAACCACAGCACAACCTACAATGTTTCCAATTTTCAGAAGGACCTATTCATCAAATCATCAGTGAGCTACAAGTCTTTGAGAAAGCTTACTATGTCGCCGGGAATATCTGTAGGAATCCCTGTAGGAGCTGCGGTATTCATCTTGGTAGCCATCCCGTTCATAGTAACCATCTCTGTCTCTTTGTCTGTGATTTCCTCTACTGTTTGCTCGGTAGGAACTGAATTCATTATACTGGTCTCTGTAGAACCTGTCGGATCTAGGTTGCATGGAAGAATATGGAGGATAAAATAAAGGATTGTATTTGTAACTTTCTTCTTTGCTGCACTGTATATATGTGTTTTAATGCTTGACTTTATATCAGTTTTCATAATAAAATATCATATTGTAGGAGAGATAACTCCAACATCAGATTATGAAGTGATAAAGATTTCTTCAAGGCAAAAGTTTTTAATTAGGTTTGATTGGCATTAAAGCCAGTAACTTGCAGTTGAGCTACCAAGATAGCTTTTAATAGTTTGGCAGCAGTGGTTGTAATTTTATCTAATACGAGGATAAATCAGTTTGTATCAAAATGTACCAAACAGTAAAACAAAACGATATCACAACTAGATAAGAAAAACAAGTAGGCTAATTAATACAAACGTAGCTGCTCATTTATATTAAAAAGCAATCAGTTGAAATGCATCTTGTTTATCTTATGGGTGCTCTCAGCCACAAATTGACATCATTTTCTTTCAGAAATGCATCTGTTAGTTGCAGAGTCTGCAAATACTCAAAGATATTCTGATGGAACATCAAGATTTGTGTTTCTTATCTTGTATGCTGATTGCTTGAAGACTTGAACTTCACGGTCTATGTTTTATTTTATGATTGAATGACAAGAACAAGCAAGTAGCTTGCAAGTGCCACAGGTACCTCCCAGGAGTGGGCTGGTGTGGTGCGGTGGTCAGGGAGAAGTCTACCCGGATGAGTCTCCCATCAAGCTCAAGACCCTGACAGGCTGACCGCGCCTATTAGGAAATAGATAGGACAGAATATAACATCAGCCCATACATTGCTACTCATTTGCTGATGTAATATTTACACCCTCTAGATCAACTACATTTGGAATATGCAGATATGACACCACAGATGGTGGGCATGGGAACTATGGCATAGACAATTTCAGTGTTCAGGCCATCGTACAAATCATGAGATGCAACTTACCTGCATGAATTATGTAACGGGTGAGGTTATATATAACATATACAAGTTACCCTAAGTTTTACGTGGATAGGAGGGATAAAAGCAATGGAAAAATGAGCCTCCTGAAAATAAAGTGAAATTACCAACTTAATTCTTCGAAATAACAAACAAGCAATGAAGCTATTAAAAATCCAAACTAACCTCTACGGCATCAGCTGTCGACTTAAAATACACGAAACCATATCCTTTAGAACGTCCACTCTATGGACAAAAATTGTATAACATAGATAAAAAACATTTAAAAAACAAATAAAAATAAAAACATCACAGTGTTTTAAGTATGGCTTGCACAATGTGAGTTTTTAAAAATTTTTTTAAAATAATGATACATCTTAGATGTAGATGATGTAAACAAATACCAGTTGTCAGACACAATGTTCAGTGGTCTCCGCCTAAGAACCCGCCCCTTGTGAGACACGATGACCATGTCCTTAGCCGGACTGGGCTCTTAGACGGATTTCAAAGAAAAAGGATGTTTGTAACTGAACAATACAACTATCCCTGTCTGCATTACGCAACACAATGCAATGGTGGTTCCTTTCCATAAAATGTAGGCCTAACTCAAAGACCCATCTTGGTTCTGCTCCCTCACTGAGACGCCGCTTTCACTACGTAGATCAAAACAAAGAGCGGTGTTTCATTATATTATGAAGTACAGGTGGCTGGGTAGGGATGAGACTGGGTCACGGGGTCACACGACGTTGAGGAGTGGGGATACTGAAGGTGTCGGTCGGAAAATAGGGGCAGGACACAACAACACAGCTTAGATCTAGCAAATTATGACTGGTCTAAGATGCAGGTAGCGGATGGAGCTGGATGGGCACGCTTTGAGCGATGAGAGCGGATAGGCCCAGGGGAACAAAACGGGGGGCAGAGAGAAGGGGGCTTGGGTTTCCACCACGGCTACAGCCCATCCCTAGAACAAAGCAGGGTGGCTGACAGTGTTTCTGGCGGTTTAGGTGTCAGCTGCTTTAAAAAAAATCGATCAGGTAAGAACACCGTGTTCTTAGGTGGATTTTGTAGTTGAAAGTGGGCTCTTACGTGGATAAATTATATAGGAAAAAATCCGTTTCACAAAAAATGGCGGGCTCTTAGGTGGAGATCACTGTATTTATATTATTATAAAACCTAGTAATAAAGTTGTGGGACAAAGGTGATAGTTGCAAGCAATGCTGAATTTTTAAAATGATTGCTGCAAATTCTTCAAGTACATTAAGCATTTGCAATTTATGAAGAGCTACTCATAACATCATAAAGATCTAAGTTAAAAAAAAACACGCAAACAAATTAAAAACATAGTTGATTTCCAAGATTACTACAAATTTGATTATTTTTAAAAATTTTAATTATCTAACCAATATCAGTCAAACCTAGCTTCACAAATACAGAACAAAATTCAACATTCTGCCCTTATCCTATCTTTACAATCAAATATTTACATCTGAGAAATTCCAACTTTGACTAATCCTGGACATTAGATTATAACACTAGAAGGTAGTGTTATTTTACTGTCCTTATAACTCTCACGATAGTTCTTGAGCAAAACTGAAACATTTTTTCCTGTTCAGTGTAATTTATGTCTTAATCAGATCTACAGCACAGGTACTGCAAGCAAAAATGATTTCATAAAGTCTTGAAAAAAGATTTTGTTATTGCTATTACATCACTATATGACAAATATGTCATTCTACATACTGCATATCATGCTTCTTGTTTTTGAGAAGTACCACCAATAGAACTTTCCTCCAGTTGTTAAAATACTGATTTAAAAAAAAATTCAGTTATTGTTATAATGACCTGTAAAGGTCAGGCAAGACTAACCATCATCACATCCGTGCCTCATAGCCCGGCAGTAATTTCAAGCAGAAAACCAGAAACTGGTCTTGTCAAGAAAATTGGTTGGCCTACAACTGATTGTAATATTTCTTTTTTTGTTTTAAATCCAAACAAGAAAAAAACATATCAACTTCATACTGTATGATCGGTGTTTATACTCTGAAAACCATACATTGACTTAACTTGGGCAGCTTGCCTGAGAATTACTGCTACAAATAAAGAAAACTACATACCTGTCTGTCGTAAATGATGACTATGTCCTCTAAGTCCCCATATTCCTGGAAAACATGCTTGAGATCTCTCTCCTGTGTGTAAGTACTCAAACCAAATACACCAAGACAGTGACATACTTCAGGAGGGCCCTATTTTCAAACACAAAAGGAAGGAAAAATTGAAGTAGACAATGTACTTGAACATTTTTCAGCATAGTATTTGTCCTCAGTCTGGAATCAGCGCATATAACGATACAGCAGTGTTCAGTTGAGATGGAAAGAAACTGTTAGGCACTACTGTAATATTTTAATTCATTTTGAGCACAATTAACCCACAGCCTGAATATTGATTTTGAAACAGACATGGTTTTTAAAAAGATGAAGAAACTAAAGAGTCGGCAAGTCTGTAGAAGAATAACCACAACAAAAAAAAGCTTTTGATTCCTCAATTAAAACAACTGAAAATTACATACAGAAGAGGCACATTATATTAAATGGCATATGATATTGCTCTTTTGGTTTTTTAAAGACGATCGAAGCAGCTATAGCACTGCTTTGCCTGGGCTGCCACTTAGAAGCAACACTTTGCCCAGAAACACCGTTCCTCTCTTGGTCATTCTAGTTTTATTCCAAAAGAAAGACAGGGTCAATACGTTTGGAACTATTCTGATTTGCAGTTCCACAGAGAGACTTTCATGGGTACAATTTTTGAAATTTTGAAATGGTAGAAGTCTTCTTAATTGATGAGAAATAATCATTTTTACTCAATATCTGTTTCTTATATTCCATCTTTTAAATAAAAAAAATGTGATAAATTAGTTACGCTCTTAACCTATTAATGTTGTGGACACAGACCCTTGCCTTTGCCTTTCTGATTCACCTCTTTCCCCTCTTCTAGAATCAATTTACCATTTAAATATTCTGTTAATTGTTCAAAACTAAATTTTATAATGAATTTCTAGGTCTAGCTCTCTTTCTCAAGTGACTCCATTGAACAAGCTTTGTGATGATACTTCTTTGATTCAGTGTTAATCACCCAAGTGTAGGTCAGAAGTAAATGAATTAGTGGGATGTAACGGATTTATAACATTTGAAACAATCTCCAACAGGAAAAGTATTTTGTCTCCAGTTCCTAATTTCCAAAATACATTATAGAAAAGACAGAAGAATGATTACATAAAAAGACAGACAGGTGTAAGTTTATCACATTTAAATTGGATCAACTATTAACCAGCCCACCATGTTCGTAGGGGATGTCCATCTGGGCTTTCGAGCTTGTGAACCTTCATGCTTTTCTTCACTTCTCCTCTTCTTCCTTTTATTTCTGTGGGCATAAATGTTGGAACCATATGCCTACTTTATGGACAATAAAGATTTACAGTTTGAACTGCATTCTTCTGTGAGCTAATAAATATTATATAATATTTGCTAATTCCTGGACAATAACTAAGATTTATGTAGTTTTGTGCACAAACTTAAAAATGTTAGGATAATTTACTATAAATCTCAGTGGACAAATAATCATGCAGTTTCTTTCAGTTCTATTCATATGGTTTATCATTGTTGCCCCACATAGCAGAATGATATTTTAAAAAAATAAAACAATTTGCTATATAATTTATCCCACTGACTGCCACATATCTTGATCATGCGGAGAGTAGAACAAAAATAAATGTGCAAAACTTGAATGGGTACTTACGAAATCCACGAAAAAAAAATACAAAAAGGGTATAACTGTCATTTTTTTAAACCAATAATTTGTACAGACAAATAAACATTGCCCTAAATACTTGTTTTGGCAGCATGCCCAAGATTCGACTCGCTTAGCTAAACATACATTTGTAGTTGTTTACCTCCAATAATTCCCTATCAACCAGCGTCTTCAAAACGGGGGGAGAGAGAGAGAGAGAGAGTGTATGTGTGTGTGCAAGTGTAAACCTAAAATCTCCGAAGCTTTCTGGCATTGTGGATGTAAATGGCAGGCCTGATATTCAACCAAAGGATGGTGGCCGCTCATATATTCAACTTTGCTTTGTTGTACTCTCTTGGTAAGTCATGGTGTTCTTTTGTCAGATTAGTTGTTGACATATCCAGAGGTCTTCAATTTGAACATCTGCTATACTATACTAGCAATGCCACAGTGCAGATCCCCTCGATATGGAATTTAACTTATCATTCTTACAAAAGTTGTGAATGTCTAAAAGGCATGCAAGAACAAGATGACTTACAACACTTTGCTTTCTACAGATGATTGGGAACTTGACCTGTCTTTGGGTGCCATCTTAGCGCGTTGACTGAGAACAAAACAATACGAAAAAAATTAATATATTTCATTTTATGATCTTTAATGTTTACAATAAAGTTTAGCTCGCATCCCACCTTATCTCCCAACACCCGGCAGAGGGAGAATGAAAATGAAGCATAGGCAAAAATAACTAAACACGAGTGCTGATCCAATGGTTGAAAAATGCAACAAATTCAAAGAAACAGGAAGATGAATTTCCTTACTTTGCCAATAAAAACTGATAACTGCCCCTTTTGAAAACTAAAAATCCTGATCTCTCATTTACTACTGAACAGCTTTATTTTTTCGAGTTGTTTGGAAAAGGCATTTTTGGTCTGCTGGTACCTTAAAAATGGAAAAAAAAAAATATATATATATATATACACACACATGTACATGCAAACTAAAGCATTGTCTAAGCAATACTTTTCTTTAACAATCCAAAGGGAAGTATGTCGTAATATTACATGTAGTAAGGTCATATGTGAACAGCTCTAGTAGTACTCCACTTAAATTTTTTAAGCATTTTTAACACATCTTTCAAAAATATTTAAAAAAATGTGTTTAAAAAAATGCTCCACAAAGCAAGAACTTGGCTGAACCATAAGATCATAATATATAATGGAAAAAGTGTACGTGTGAAAGCTCACAGCGTTACTTGAATCTTCAATGATGAAAAAAAATTATAGGCTTCAGTTTCAGTATGGTACCTGCCTACTGTCATATTATTGTTGCAAACACTTCTAGATATGACAAGTATCAAGTTAAAAACTTAGCATAAAACTTAGGGAGGACA